>CAIGRT010108177.1:0-11374 GCA_903798405.1 Fraxinus platypoda | reverse complement strand
CAACAGTTTGAATAAAAATCTTATTATATATATATATATATATTTTTTATTTTATTTTATTTTTTATTTTTTATTTTTTAAGTAATAAGCCCATTCACTTCCACAATAGCAACGTCAATAACCATATTATTAGGTTGCAAGCATTTACTAATCAAGTTAACAACATACAATGTTTTGAATTATATAATCGTGCTCCTAAAAACTCAATTTTCAACATAAAGGGTTGCTAATGCATTAGCCCGACACTTTACGTCATTGTCATCTTCAATTTCAGCAACTTCAAGTAAAACTTCTCTTAATTCAGGAGCTTGGAAAATAGTTATATGAAAAGCAAGAATAGGCAATATAAAATTAAGAACAAGAATACAAGATTTACGTGACAATCTAAGACAGTAAAAAATTACGGACAAATGAGAAAAAGTTCACTATATCAAATATGAGTACAAGAGGTCCCACTACTCCGTATAATATAATATGATGAAACTCTAATATGCAATCATATATATAATTATACAACAGGTCCACACCCTCTCGATCAGCCTAATCCCTCCACTACCACCACAAACCCCCATTTTTTATTTTTATAATTTTAGTTTCACCAAATATGTCAAACCGCAACTTTTTCGGACCTAGTCAAATTGAATTTGGGTCACCGCACTCTAACAATAGTTAAGCACAACGCATTGAAATTAACTACGAGGTCGCCTAAACCATGTGAATCATTTCCCTTGGTCTAATAAAAACATGTCTTGGAATGATACACAATTAGAAATAAAAAAATACAATAATATTAAATAAGAGTCATTATTTGTCTTTTTGTTTTTACTCTTTTTTCATATATAATAAAAATTTTGAAATTAATAAAACATTTCACATATATAATTATACATATATATACAAATAACAATTTTTTTGGTGTAACTATAATGCTGAGGCCCTATGCGATTGCTCAACTCGCGCACCTTCAGGGCCACCTCTGTCAGTATGCATTCTTTTTTATCGTCTTTAGTTGGGTACAAATGTTCAGACATATCCAATTCCGATATGAAGAAAGTTTTCTTCTGCAGTAATAGATGAATGAAAGAATTAATTGATTTCAAAAGCACATTGCATATCACAGTGTAGCAAGTAGCATTCCCACTAGAAGCTCCAAGATGCAAAACCCGTTTGGAAATTCAAAATGCTCAATTTAGTGTTAGCATTGTAGATATTGCCCCTAGAGTATTTCTAAGAGATTCTTTAAACATAAAATTATCTCTATTTTAAAAAGTCAACTCTCAAATTTATGTTTCAAAATACTCGTTAAATTAACATTTTAATTTTGAGAGTACTGAATTTGAATGGAGAGTTAAACTCACTCTCTACAACTAAATGATTCAAAGTATTTAAATTTTTAATGGAGGAAAATAATATAATAATTTAGAGGGAAGTTAGTGAAAATGAAAGATAAGAAAAATAATAAATATTTGTTTGGAGTAGTAAAATTAAGAGCGATATATAAAGAATTTATTGAAGTATTTAAAATTTTTACTATAGATGTTTTCTAAATTGTAAAATATGCTCTTTAAAAATAGAGAGTCAATTCTTGGAGATACTCTTAAACTGTCCATGCAATATTTATTAAGAAAGTGTTTTGACTTCTAACAATTACTCCTCAAGAGAATCGAGGGAAATTTTTACATTATGAATTCATTTATGTAAAAGTTTTCCCGTGCTTGGATACTTCAATCAAATTATGGTCACTAGAAGATAAGGAAAAAATTATTGTCATTCACCGAACAATATTTTAGTTGCTGATGCTTACATTGTCCTTCAGCAACCAATGATTGGTCACTAAAGTTATCAATGTTTACCGACTGATTGGTCCAAGAAAGGTAGCACTACTCACCTACCATAGGTTGGTCGCTATTTCATTATCTTCACCAACCAATTATTGGTTGTTGTTAGTGTGAAAATATTTTGTCCTAAACTATTTACCGACCACCCATAATGGTCGCTAAAACCATTCGACGACAGTAAATCAACCAATTTTTCCCTTTATCAGCCACCAAAAATCAAACCATGTAGCGACTAATACGTGGTCGTTGGAGATTACATATGTAGCGACCAACTATAGTGGTCGCTGAAGAGATTTACCAACGGTGATTTTGCGACCATTAATCGACCACAAATATATGGTCGCAAAAGACATCCAGCGACCTAGAAATAACATTTAGCTACCAACAAGTTTGGTCGCTGGATGCAATTTTTTTTGTAGTGGGCATAAAATTATTACTAAAGTACATTGCCTTTTTCCAATGTCCGATCATAATCTCTTTGACGCATTGGCAATATGCTTATGCCTCATTGTATTTTTGAACATCTGACTCACAATTCATTCTTTAATTTGGTCGGCTTCAGGGAGTTTATGATTGCTGCTTTGGATCTATGAAGAGACAACATATTCTCAAACAACATCCAGAATACCAGAATATACCTGTGATGAAGTAAGTGAATCTTCATAACATAGTATTCTATTCAAACTCTAATCGAAAAATAGAACAAGATTTTTGCGTGTAGCTTACATGGGTTGGCATGCCTTAAGAGTGGAAGTTGCATTAAGAGTGGCAATGCCAGCTCGAAAATAAATGTAAGTAGCTTTGGGAGATTGACTTCATGAGCTACTATAGTTGCTGGGATTACAATGCAATAAAAGAAAAAGGTAACCCAATTAGAAAATGATCTTAAGGCTATAATAGTGATATTTAGAAATAAGTAATAAACCTCTACCGTGGTTTGATCTTTCCACCCACCAGCATCATTCAGAACTTTGATCCGTGAATAACCAGCAATCCCTGCAATTCAAGTTAATTATCTTGATTGTATCACCGAACTTGTTTCTTTACTAGCCAACACGTAAAAACAAATTAGCGCAAAATAATGGCATTAGTTGGCCATATATAGCAGCGCGTTGCAAACTACTTGATGATAAATGTCATTTGCAAACCACTGAGTCACTTTACATATATTTTAAATAAATACCTTATACATCTAATTACGGTATCCCATAAAGAAGTTATATAGAAGCCTGTGATACACATTAATCAAATTGATTTATCATTTATTTCAATAATTAAGAAATTTATACACACACGAATATAAATTAGTAATTCTATAATTTTTAATCCTATGGTAACCCACTTCTTGAATCAACGACCCCTATGCTTTGACCAAGTTAATGAGAAACTTATTTAACAAAGATCTAGTGAGTATTAGTCAACAAAGAAGCATCAGAAGTAAACAAAAGAAAGAGAAGTCAGAAATATTCCAATAGCTCGAATTTGAAAGTAAATATTAATAAAAATTAATACTAGAACAAGCAAGGACCCACCAGTGGTTTATCAAAATCTTCAAGCTCATGGCAAAATTGCCCATTTGATAGTTCAATATTATTTGACCTAAAGCTCTCTCAATTTTAATCTATCAGTGCTTTGATGCGCACTGAACTAAAGCATCACCTAAGAAATGTTTGTAAACAAATCAGCCAATCACAACTGCAAAATAGTACAATCAAATCATAATGCACGGAAACATAAAAAAGAAAAATGAAGCATCATCGAGGAAAAAACTGTGTAAAGGGCACGCTCTGCAAGTCTCATTATCATTGTGAAGTATCAAAGAATTGTCCATCACAGACTAATAGGAAAGAAACAACACGATGCATATTTATCTTATGTACACTTAACTTACAGATTCTTGCCAGTATATTATGATTCTTGCCTGTTGATGTCAATTGGCTGAAGGTTACTTATTAACTCACAAGTTGTATATGTAGAGAAGGATACTCAATGATAATATGTATAAAAGATTTAGTGTTCTATATTTTTAGACTATAGAAAGGATTTCGAAAGAACCTATGAATTCAAAATTACCAAGGGGTTCATATAAAAATTGACGAGTAACAATGAGGATGCTAGACCTAAATAATATCCAAAGTGAGGGATGTAGCCTGGAAAGGTGAAAAGTATAGAAGGAAGAAAATGGAATGTATGCTAATATTTGACTGGTGAGAAATCTTGAAAATATCATATACTACAGTAGGTAAATTTTATTCTGCATTATCGTTATGGTTATATAGCTGGCAAGGTAAAGTAATTTTCTTTTCTAATTTTTTTTATTATTTCTAATCAAATTATTTGCCTAAATGATTTCTTAACCCTTTGTCATTGGGAATATGCATGCCTTTGTTAATATCATTAATTCATTGTTTATTGTTTCGATTTAAGAATGAAAGTGTTAGGGGGGAGACCAAGTTATGAGCAGCTGCATATTCTGATAGAGGTGGAATTACCTGCCAATATTGTGGATCTAAGGTTGAAACAAGCAAAGGAGATCATTGAAGAGCTACTCAAACCTGTGATATTTATTTGATACTCATTTTTTGCATTATTTATTTGTGGAGATTTAGAAATTTTTTTTAAAAAAAATACCACAGGTTTCTAAATCTCCACAAATAAACTACGCAAAGAATGAGTATCAAATAAATACCACAGATTTGACCAGCTCTTCGATGATCTTCTCTGCTTGTTTCAACCTTAAATCCACAATATTGGCAGGTAATTCCACATCTATCAGAATATGCAGCTGCTCATTCAAGTGCTCGTAACTTGGTCTCCCCCCTAACACTTTCCTTCTTAAATCGAAACAATAAACAATGAATTAATGATATTAACAAAGACATGAATAATTCTAACAACAAAGGGATAAGACATCATTTATGGAAATAATTTTATAATAAATGAATTTTTACAAAAGAAAATTACTTTACCTACTAGTTATATAACCAAAAACAAAAATATCGTATACCAAGTATATATGGGGCTGTACATGGATTGGATATGGACCAGATTTGTCCATATTCGATTCGATCCGATCTAATAAGAATAATTTATGGATCCGATCTCATAATCCAATGAATATTTGATTGTTGAATCCATTTTCGATTTACTTTGTTATCGAATATCCGATCCAATAATCCAATCGGATTATTGGATTTGGATCTTGATCGGATTATCGGTTTAAGACATTAAATCCAACTCCTATTAATTTTATTAGATTCGGATCAATATCCAATCCATTGACAGTTCTAGGTATATAACTTCTTACAAATGTTATAGTTAACTTGCGAATTCTTAATATCATTTTAAATGCCGTAGGAAATTTTAAGTGAACACAAACATCAATTGGAATTTTGACTGCTATCCCAGTTTAAGGTGCAAGTTGGGGTATACAAAAAGTCAAAATGCCCAAAAGTTCAATGAACCTACTAGTCAAGCTCTAATGTTCATAATTTAAAGTTGCCCTTACCAAACTCACTGTTTTTTCCTGATAAGCGAATAGCGAGACTTGCTCATTGTTGTAATCTAAAGTAAATCACGTCTTGAAAACTCTTAAACTCCAAGAATCCATTTAACCAATTACAATTTTTTACTTAATTATAATTTTAGATCATATCAAAATCAGGGAAGTTCCTATAAATGACAAGAAATTCCAATACAGAATTACTAAATAAGCAAAAACAGAAAAAAGAAAAAAAAAAGGGAAATTTCATGAAGGTTAAAGACTTGTCGCCATAAAGAATATGAGGTTAAAGGAAATGAAGGTGAATTTAAAAGCACATCAGGAATAAATACAGATGAATCCTTAAGACATACAGATATCAGCAGCATTGCTCGTCTTGTGGGCCGGCTAAGCTATACAGGAAATGTTAAATGATATTATCATTTCTGAGGTAATAGATCTGAAATGATTTCCTGATACTATCAGTGACAACTATTAGTATCGCTCAAAACATTTAACTTTCGCACATAAAATTTGACACAGTACCTTCCATATATATCTAATGTAGCACGCGTCAATCTGGAAGAAATGGCATGCGATTTACTCATAGAATTTGTGAGGAAGATTTTTGAGCACTGGGTTGCCTTTTTCTTTTATTGCATCATAATCTCAGCAACTATATTAGCTCCCGAAGTCCATCTTCACCAGCGATATATCTTCAGCAGGCAATACCATTCCTAATGCAGCTTCCACAGTAAGGCATGCAAATCCAGATAGGCTACAGGCAAAATCATGTTATGTACTTGTATTTCCCAAAACAGTAGAAATGAACTTAATATGTTGTGAGGTTCCACTCACATTTTTTTATAGTTTTATGCATTTTCTAGTATTATGGATACATTTGAGAATGTGATGTCCCTACATAGATCGAAAGCAGCTACCATAGGACTCCTCCAAACCAACCAAGTTAATGAATGGATTGTGCCTAAGAAGTTGGGAACACAATGAAGAAAAAGAGCATTGCCAGGGCATCAAGGAGGCGACGACCACCTTCATAGAAAGGTAAATATCCTCTGGTGAGAAATAATTATTACATCATAAGTTCTTTGTGATAATTATGTGAAGGTTTGTATGAAATAAGGAAAACCAACTTTTCTATAAAAGAGAAACAATGAAGTGTTTAGATTTTCAAGGTGTCCAAGCACATAAAAACCTCTATAGATGTGTACCCTCAACATCGAAATTTCCATTATTTTTCTCAAGGAGTAAACCCTACAACCTTTTATCGATCAAATATTTTGTATAGAATGCAGGAAAAATTATCTATAATTTCTCATGATATTATTTTGCACTAACTTGAGCGATTTTACAAACAAGATTCACATCATGGAGCTTCCAGTGGGCCTGTACTTTTCGGAAACAAGCACTTCCACGTTCATCTGGTGAATATCTACATAAAATTTATAGATACTAAGAGTGTTCAATTTGTTTTGTATCGTATTATGTAATTATAGATATAATTAGATTTGACACTAAAATATTCATTAAACATTCTTTTTGATTCCGTGAGACCTTCTTCCTTTTTTGTAGCACGACTAGTTAACAAGCGATCTTAAATCGTGATGTAGCAATTTTCAATTAGAATACAAATGTGTTGCTACTCACCAAGCATTTGGTTCAACCATAATCTTGAACATCAGTTCAGCATCAAAGGTTCCCCAACATCTGCAAAGAACAAAGAAGAAATTAGTGAAAAATGTACATGGACTAAACTAAAGAAGAAACCAAACCCTACTCGATTCACTACAGATATTCAAATACGTGGGAGGATCTCAAAACTTTCTTCCAGCCTCTAAAACCTCTCATCTCATCTCACAGTTCCGACTAATAAAAGGAAAATATTTTATGTGCTCAGAGATTGAAAAGCATATCTAGCAGTACACACAAACAAGCTTTAATAGAATAATTATATAAATATCTTAAAACCATTTCATCAAGCATCAATGTCAAAAACAAAAAAAAATGTTTCTGAATAAACCAAGTTTTAACCACAATCCAAACATATAAACGTACCCTCCCTGAAAATGAAAACCTCTCCCTTTCCCGTCGGAGGATTTTCTCTGACAGGAAAGGAATGATTTGTAAATTGTGAACAATGCACTAAAAGTTTCAGTTCTCCGACCGGAAAGGAATTTGTGGTTTGTAAATGTTGTGAAGGATGAATGAAAATTTCAGTTTACACTGGGCTTCTAATTTTTTGTATCCACCTTCTCTCTGACAAAATTAGTTGAAAAGGTTCCTGGCCATCTCGTTTTTAACGCAAGTGTTTACCCTTTTGCTCTGTTTTTGATAAAACTGTTTTAAAAGCTGCTCACTTTCACATTGTTTTTAACGAAGTGTTTAAATGGACTAAGTCAACAGATATGTTTTACATATAACCCATTTTTCCTTTAAGCAAAATGGCCTATTTTTTGGATGATACTTTCAAAATGACCTCCTTAATTTTATTAATACATAGAATGACATAATATTAGTCATAATATCTTTATATTGTAGTTATTATAACATTTCCAAAATCAATTTGTTTCTAAGAGAGGTTATGTATAAATTGCAATGGAGTTCCACTTCGCTATTAGTCGAACTCTTTGTATGCGAGGACAACTTTATTATTTATGAATATGATAAAATTCTTATATTTAGAGAGTTATTTCCTTTTTGGTAGACCACGTTCTCCCTAGTAGACAAAATTTGTCTCGTAATGGTCCAACAATTGTCGTGTAGCGGTCGGTATAAAGGTTATCTAAGGCAACTTAATTTAACTTTGTCATTTTTGTTTAGGATCATAATTCCAACTATATCTACACTTGCTCATCCTTTAGAAGAAAGTTATTCCAAGATAGAATGATTAGTCGACACGTGGCAATTTCAACGATTACCTACCTTTGTTTATATCCATCAATGTGCTTTCCTCAATTTGTTGCAAACGAAATAATTAGAACTCCATTTTTTGGTGATTATATAAAATTGCTTACTTCTCTCCCGGATAAACGTCCATGATAGGGAAGAGCTACAGGCAGAAACCTACATGTCGACAACTCCGTGAGAGCCACCCGTGGCACACCTAGATGAATTTGGGTCACACCCTGGTGCACCTGCGTTCAAGGCGGCATGCATGGTTGCTACTGCAATTACCGGCATTGTTCAGTGCTTCTGGCCAATATCAGGCCATCCATATTGATGCCTTCAACTGTTACATGTTGGCAATGGAGACGGGGACGGAAGGCACGGTCTGATGGCTACTTTGCATCATGGGTCATGCGCGATCCAAAACCTCGTAAGGCATCAAAGCTTTGGACAGAAAATTTAGCCATTGTTTGATTTACATTATGTCAAAACTCATGTTTTTCAACCACATTTTCTCACAATAAAATATTTTACACGTAAATATTTTTTTTTTTCTACTTTTTAACCATACATTCTCAAAAAATTCGATATTACAAAATTCATTTTGATGAAATAATAGGCATCAAATATGGGCTTAACTTTGTACTTTAAGCTAATTTTTGAAAATGGACTGCAGATCCCTTAAGGTGCAAGAAACAAGATCTATTAAAGGCACATGGATCAAATAGTAGAGTTAAGAGTTTTTAATTTTTCTGGTGGAAATTACACTACATACACTATTTTAATAAAATATTCATATAATACAACTTATCAATTTCATTTCAAACAATATCTACATACACTATTTTAATAAAATATTCATATAATACATCTTATCAATTTCATTTCAAACAATACTGGAATATCAAAGTAAAAATGAAAAAGACAAACATCTTCTCACCAAGAAATAATATCAATTTAGAAGGCATAATCTTCTCAACCAGACAATCCACACGCAAATCCCCCAATAACAACTACCAAATCCCCAGTTATGTCCTAATCTAATTACCCTCAAAATCGATTTCAAATTAGATTCAAACCATCACAATCACCATCCATACCCCGAAACATCCTCAACATCCGCATAATTCTCTTAACATTTTCATGTCATATTCATTTTCAAAGATCAATCCCTCCGTTATTGCTAGAAAAATCCCCAAATATCTGCCCTTACAATACCAAAAAACTATATTCAACAATATCCAAACCCTAAAGATCTTTAATTGATCTTTCAAAACTGAAAGTTACTAGTTCGACCCTAAAATCACCCAGAAGAAGTGAATAGATGAATAATACGAAATTAAAAATTATCGTCGATTAATATTGCAACAAGTAACAATAATTAATTACTCTAGATTCAATTCACGTTAATTAACTACCCTATGTTAAATTGCCGGCTTGTATGAAATCAATAATGTAAACAACATGCAGAATTGATGACGGAGAAAATTCTTAATTGGGAAAAAACTTCAGACCAAGTCATAGTTTCCACTATATACAATAAGAACTTTATGATGTCGATAAATTATCTAACAACTGTTTTAAATCATCGTCCAAATATATTGAGTATCAAAACCCAACAAGATCTCTTCATATATGCAAAGTAGCAATTTTAAAACTCCTTGAAGCCCAACAATCGGGTTGAAGATGGGGTTGTTAGGGAACACGAAGAAGCAAAAGCACATTGCTAGGGCATCAAAGAGGACATGATTATGCATTAGAAAAAGGTAATATAGTACCATAAGTAATAATCTTGACATCACAAGTTCTATGGAGTAGATATATTGGTAAACTAAAGGTTGGTAACTGGAATTTTTATAAGAAGTCTCTATCTATATCCATCATTCTTGTAGAGTTGTTCCCCATCCTGGAGCTATTTTATCATATTCTGAATTCAACCTATCACGCTTTAAATCTATCACTAGTAAATTTTTTAAAAAATGTTATGTTCATCCACATTACATTTCAATATTATCTTTATTAAATTCATTCATTTAAACACTATTTATCCACACCACTTTATATATCTATCGCAATCTAAATTTTGTCCCTATTAAAAAATTTAAATTTTAAAAAAATATTATATTAATCCGCGTTACATTCTAACATCACTCGTGTTAAATCATTCGTTTAAACACTATATATTCACAAAGCTTAACAAAAAGTAAATTATACATATATAGGATCGATCTCCTAAGCACTAAGATGTCATGACACACTAGGTTGTAAGAGATAATGATTGGTTATAAAATTAATTACACAACTATTGTACTGTACCACGTTACTAGTGCTTAACATAAGTTAAGTACTCGGGGACATGATACATTACAATAGGTGGAGAGAGATAATTGTTGGTTAAAGCTAGAAATAATTAAGGTTAAAGCTAGAGATAATGTGCGTGTGTGTGTGTTCAAACTCTCTAGAAATAATTAAGGTTAAAGCTAAGGCTTTTTCTCTCTTGTACTAACAACAGATAGCATATGATTTAATAAATTTCTACAATTACAAAAATAAAAAATAAAAAAAAATCAATCGCCTTGTTTGCATTTCTCCTCATTAGATTATTGCTTGTCTACAAATATATTGGACAAAGATAATCACTAACAAAAAATTAAAAAAAAAAAAGAAAAGAAAGAAGGAATGATTCTTTGAAATTAAAATTCAACAATATGGTATGCTGTAGTAATTGCCTTTTGAATTACATTCCAAGTAAACATACTCAGCGAAAGACAAACCAATGACACATGGCCATAAGTCATTTGTAAGCGAAGAAACTAGTTTCAAGCATATAGAAGACCATCAACAACACTGCAATACAGCTAACTTTGGGTCAGGGTGCTTTTGAGTTCTGAGATAGGATGAGATCTCCTTTCCAGCCTCAAGACTACCCCTGTAATAGGTGTATTTTTCTATATTTGCTCTAATGGCGTCTCTTCGATTATTTGTTTTGGCCTTAGTTGAAGAAGAAGATTTTAGTTGTTGGGTTTTTGATACCCAATAAATCCGAGCGATGATGTTAAACCGTTTATGTTGGATTAGTCTTCATAGGCCTCGGCCGATGATTGA
Organism: Fraxinus platypoda; assembly: GCA_903798405.1. Classification (NCBI taxonomy): domain Eukaryota; kingdom Viridiplantae; phylum Streptophyta; class Magnoliopsida; order Lamiales; family Oleaceae; genus Fraxinus; species Fraxinus platypoda. The sequence continues at coordinate 46 of CAIGRT010108177.1, read as the reverse complement.
AGTGGAATGTCGACACCACAATGAACGTACCATCCCGACACCCTAA
>CAIGRT010108169.1:0-20354 GCA_903798405.1 Fraxinus platypoda | reverse complement strand
GGAAATGCGTTTCACGATTCTTCATGAGGAAACTACTATCACGGTGCAGAGGAGGTCTAAAGCCAAAGGGTTGACTACCAACATCACGCAAGAGAGGGAGCTCCCCAGGAAAAGGAAGTTGGAGTTAGGGCTAGACAAAACTCCCGTACCGAACGGGACCCGAACCAAATTAAACTGAACCGAACGATTTTTCTTAAATTAAATACCCAAACGGGTATCTAGATTAAGAACCAACGGGTTTCGTTCGGTTCGGTTCTCGATTTTAGACCTAGAACATAATAACTGAACAAAAATCGAATCTTCCTAATTTTTTAAATTTTTTATCTTAAATGAGTCAGATTATTTTATTTTTTTCTACATGAATTTGCTAACTAATTAATTTAGCTCANCTAGATTAAGAACCAACGGGTTTCGTTCGGTTCGGTTCTCGATTTTAGACCTAGAACATAATAACTGAACAAAAATCGAATCTTCCTAATTTTTTAAATTTTTTATCTTAAATGAGTCAGATTATTTTATTTTTTTCTACATGAATTTGCTAACTAATTAATTTAGCTCAAACCTAAAATATGATTTTACTATTTTCAATTTTCAGCCAAACCCAACGTAATCAAAAGATCTAAATTTTACCCAAATCTCTTATTCTACCGTAGTATCGTTTATGCTGTTCTATTATTGTAAACTCGCTATCTTCCTCTTCTTGTGATTTTAACCGTCATATCTATGAGGAGCTCAACAAAGAAATGTGCAAAAGATATCACTAGATTGGACTACGTTATTTTGTAAGAATTAAGATTGAACATGTTATAATCGAATTAATGTAGCGTTGTTGTAAATATAAAAAAATAATTATTGTACGGAACCTGGGAACCGAACCGAATGGAACCGAACCCGAACGGTTCCATAATTAAATTTGGACCCGATGGTTTCACTTACTAAATACCCGAAAATTTCGGTTCGGACCATGTCCAGCCCTAGTTGGAGTTGATATATCCACCAATTATGCCGTTGACCGACCTAATGAGGTCACATTCAACTTTCCTCCAAACTACGACCTGGAAGACATGCCCTAGAGATCCGTAAGTATCTTTGACAGACTGAACCCATGGGTATCTAGGAATAGGCAGGCTCAACCTCCTGAAATGTACCTTCGGAGTTGCCTTGGGAAAATTTCTGGACTACATGGTCAATCAAAGAGGCATTGAAGCCAACCTAGAGAAAATTAAAGCCTTGATTAAATGAGGTTACCTCAGAAATCTAAAGAGGCGCAGAGCCTCACTAGACGTGTAGCTGCTTTGAACCACTTCGTTTCAAAGGTAACGGACAAATGCCTACTATTATTCAAGATTCCGAAGGGTGGAAATAAGTTCCAATGGACAAAGGAATGCGAGGTAACCCTGTAAGAGTTGAAGAAGTACTTGGGATATGCTCTCATTCTCTCCAAACCCAAGGCTGACGAACCACTGCAGTTGTACTTAGCGGTAACCACAGTTACAATCAGTTCGGTTCTTAAAAGAGAGGAAGGTGGTCACCAGCTACCCGTCTATTATGTAGTAATCTTCCTGAAGCATCGGGCTTCTGCAGCACTTGCTTGAGAGGGAAGTTAGTTAGCACGTGTATGGTGTGAGCCTGGAAATATGGCCTCAATTTCTAAGAAGCTGTCACCAAGGAGAGTGCTAGCTTCTCCATGTCTAGCAAGCGAGTCTCTGCTGCCAAAAGTGTTTTTTTTAAAAATATTTTATTCAAGATTTCTGTGATTTATTTAAAAAAAAAACACTTTTGGCAGTAGAAACTCGCTAGCTAGACATGGAGAAGCTAGCACTCTCCTAGGTGGGATGTGTTTACAGTTTAAGGAAGTTTGGCTATCCCAAAGCCATCCCCATCATCTCTTACCCTCCCCTTAAGGTAAAGCACTTTGCCCAACTCTAATGGCTCGAACTAGGTCGGCCGTGTTTGTTATTGTCACCTCCATCTCAGAAGCCAATTGACCGAGATCCAAATCCCCCATTACAATGTGAAGATGCCATTTAGTTTTGAGTTAAAGTTCAAAATACTTACTAAGTGCACAAGGAACGGTGAAGAAAAGTCGTCGGAATTCACAAAAGCAAAGGAACGAGAAGAAATGAGAATGGGAGATTTGGAGGATTGAAATGCTCATTTCGTAAAGGTAAAGTGATTTTTTGCCCCAAACTGTTGCATTTTATAGACATAAATTCTTAATCCTTGCCGTTAGATGTCAATCCAGATCATCCAACCATTCATTTAAGATTTAAATATGAGCCATTTAATACATTGGATGCTTCATCTTCTATGGTCCAGATCAGCGCATTTGCATCACGCGCTCCAATGAGTCTAAATTTCGTAGGACACACATATGACAGCAATCATTGCGCATTAAATGCGGTGGCAGTTGTGTGTATGGGAAGACGAACCGCTTCAGCTGTGTTTTCTTGAAAAGGTACGAAATAACAAATCATTTGGGTGCAATAATTAAGGACGCATCGTCTTCCCAACGTTTCAAAAAACATGGTTCTCCATAATCAATGAGTTGTAGCCTTGGCAGGTAGTAGAAGCATCTCACCTCAACCGCTTCGGATATCATTGATAAGTAATTCATGCAAATCAGCTACTTTCAAATTCTAACTATAATGTAAATAGTTATACTTAGACTTGGGTGACATTGTGGTGTGTAAAAACCACCTCCTAACAAAAAAATTTATACAAGTCCATGCATTACATAAATAATCATGCTTAGACTTGTGGGACTATTGTTACGCCTTGCTATCGAGGCCCCAGTCAAAGTGTCACGTGGCAGTCCACATGGAAAGGAAAGTCAACAAAGACCTAGTTGGTCAAATACAAAGAAGTCAAATCAAGGCTGAAGTTACTATGCCAAACCACTGCTAAATGGCTGAAACTCTTAAGCCGAAGTGCTACATAAGAAATGAAAGAAGAAGCCGAAGCCCTTCGCACAGAAGATTACCAATACGAAGTTCCCTCTGACCGAAGCCCTTATTTCATCTGAAGTCCCTGAAGCTGAAGCTATTTCTTACAAGATTTGTAGGCAATCTTGAGAGATGATTGATGTAACATTTGTAATAAAGAATGTCAGGTATGTCAGCCTAATGTATAAGGCGACTGACCCGTTGTCAATGTATTTAATGTATGATAGACTTAGTGATGTGAGGCTTCAGTCAAAGAGATGAAACCATGTGGTTCTGATTCAACGATCACCACGTCGATCAGAATTCTATAAATAGGTGGTCTTCGTAAATTGTAAAGGATAGTATTTTGAATATTGATTCGAATATACAAGAATACACTTAAGAAAAATACTCTCAAATACACTCTTGCTTGTTCTGCATTTGTTAAGTTTGATCTTACGTTATGACACTTTGTTGGTTATTGTTTGTAAGTGCAATCATCTTCGTCACTATCGTCGGTGCTTGCACATTTTTGTCTCACGCCGTAAAGCATCTCCCGTGTTCACACACTATTCCTTCTTTGTCCGGTTCTCTGGTTAAAACGCACCGGAACGTACTTGAGTTGGCATGAGTGGACCCGGCATCTATTGTCCACGTTGGCAACACACTATAGTATTCTCATGAAACTGCCAGAATGTGATACCTAATAGAAGCTAGGAGAGGACATTCAAATAAACAATGGTAGGTTAATTACCATAAAATATGATTTGACACACTCCTTTACAGCTACATATCATGCAATACAAAGATGATTCAATTTTAACATTAAAATACAACTATTTAAATATAAAATTTCTTTATATGCTTAAATTTGCTGCATATGGAAGTTGTAGATATTTGTTTTGTTGTTTTCATTCAAGTCCTTTCTATTTTATATAGCATAGAAGTAAATTTTATCACTTTTCAAAATATATTTGATTCTTTTGAATATAATTGTGCTGATATGATATTAGTTTATTAGAATTACAAACAGACCAAATTTCTTATATTATCCGCCATATCAAACTAAAAATAAATCTAGCATCAATTGTTGTTCTGATGAAGCATAATATATCAATGTCAAGAACACGGGTAATACTACTAGCAGTCTAAACTGATAAAGTTCTATGGAACTGAAGGGTACTAGATATAGGTATTTATGCATAAATTCGACTGGGTGTAGAGGAATTGGGTTAAATAAAAATTCGGCAAGTATTATTGTATGACATTTCTTGATAAAGTATACTTGATTGTTTTACAACAAAAAAAATTTCTTCTTGTAAATATATTGTGAATATTATGCAGTCAAGGCTTCAAGCAAAGCAAGAGATTAGTGGAAATATCCTGCTAAGATATTCAGGTACATAAAGAGTTTGATTATATTATAAATCTTATCATGGATGTTTGCTGTTAGATAGCCCTTGGTGTTTTTTCATATTAATTGTAGTTTGGGCTTTACTTTATAACTGTTGTTTGATATGCTTCCCTTTGAAGATGAATTTTAGTTTTTTTTCAAATGTATGTTGAGAAAAGTCTTCATGTTTCTTAACAGTATTGACTAGTGAAATGTAAACTTCCTAACCAATAAAGTCACAAGTATAATTCTTATAGCAGCCACTTTGTGAACTATGTCAAAAGTGAGATCTATTACCCTATCCAGAGAGAGACAGTGTTAGAATTTGGGTGTGATTCGAATTTTTTATTGAAGTAATTGAAGAATTCTTATTGAAGTGTACGTCAAGAGAAATTCAGTTTGAAATGCTATTGGAGTCTTATTCAAGTTGAAATTCTATTTAGAAGCCCTATTGGGAGTTGGAATTTGTATTAGACTTGAAGATGTTGAAATTATGGATCGGGAAGAAAAGTCGTCGTATTTTCGCTAGCCTACCGCTAGCTAGCCGCTTGAGCAACACCTTTAGGTTTTCTCCCGAGACTTGGTCGCTCGCCTGTCTCCCGCTTGGCGCTCGAGCGATGGACTTGTCACTAGCTTATCGCTCAAGCGACAGGGTTATCCGGCTCAGGCACTTTTCGCATTTTAACACGTTTTTGGCATTCTACTTCAACTACAACTCATCTATTAGAGTTTGAATGTCGCCCTACATAGTTGACTATATATATTTGGCTCTTCTCTACAATTTATAAGAGAGGTTTTGAGAATATATGATAGTTTAGCCTCAGTCATTACTAGAACTTTAGATCAATTGTATATTTCTCCATTATTGTTGATGAGTCAATAAAATCTCCAAATTCATATGCCATATTTTCTTGTCTTCTTTTATTCTTTTGTTTACGATCATATACTTCATATTTTGCCATACAACTTCTATATTTCAATCCTGAATTACAACAAGTGGATCGGAGAAATACATAATTATTAACAAGTGGTATTATAGCAATTCCGTCGGTCCTTAACAGACAAAGAGATTAGGTTTATTTCCAACTACTTGTTCAACATGAATCTAATTTAGTTTTGGCCATCCATATTTGGTTGGAAACGTTTGTGTCATTGTCCTTGATGGCCACTGCCTTGCAACATGGACTTGAGCATTTTGGTTGAGTTGACAATGTATTAGCAAAACTAGTGGTGTAACTTGAGTCCTTACACATAATTTGATGGTTAATAACTAAATTTTTAGGGTATAATTTTCAGCTTGTGTACCCGTGTCATAAAAACTTTTTATTGCATATAATTGGTTTATTTCTTGCAATTTTCACAAGAAATATTGCAAGCAATCTATCTCATCCATTCACCTCTGTGGTAGCTTAGCCATGGTTCTTCATTGTTCTCGTATTCGCAATGCTCGTAGGTTTTTTGCATATTGATGTGTCTGCATTCTTCATTTTCAAATATGGGAAATGGGATGACCAAGTGAATGACAAATAGAAGTTTGCATCATACTAGGAGTTTTAATGAAATAACATAAAAATAAGACAGTTGATGTCTGATATACTTCATGCTTGTTCAAATATATATTGTGTAATTATTGACCAAGTTAATGAGTTGTTATAGCAACTGAATGTCCTCAGGCTGGTGAATTAATTTCTTGAACTTCCAAGTCACCCATTTAAATGAAATTGTGCACATATTAGGCTTTGATGGGAAAAATGAATCCCACCTACATGTGAGGGTTATATGTGGCCCTTTCTAACAACTTAAAATTTTAGATAAAGTGATTCAATATGAATGTGAAACGTGCAACTCTCATGCAGTTACGAATAATTGGTATACAAAGGTATTTAAGGAGTGTGCAGAATTATTTGAAAGCAAACAACTTACAGATAAAATCTAGGCCTCAAAGATGGGAATCAAAACATTCACAAGTAAATAAACAAAAAAATTCATTTTCTTACAAGCTCTTGGAGTTCCTCTCTTTGTAGTAACACAAAACGGCTTCTTTAGTTGAAACTGGAGAGAAGTCTTCTGAAGTCTACAAATTTGTTTTGACATCTGAAGTTGAATTATGATAGACTTGTGAAGCTTTCAACCTCTAATTAAGTTGGTTAATATATTGAATCAAGCGAAATTCACCTTTGAGTGGATCTAATAGAAATAAAACTGACCGTTCTTTCTGAAAAGATGCGTTTCAAATTCAAATATCAAGAGTTATAACTCTCAAATAGGTGCTTAAAAACTATTTTGAAAATTAGACATAAAGGTTTAACGCACTGAGTGAGTGTTCATGTCCAAGAATTTTAGAATTCCACTAACAATCTTCCATTTCTTTCATTCCTACAGCAATGCATTCTGTAGCTGCAACTCGTCGCATTAGCAGGCTCTTTTCCACCTTAAAGGGCTCATACATATTTTTAGTGGTTTCACTAAAGAATGCTTATGTGCTCTTACAGTTCTTGCTTTGCATCACCACGTGACTTTATCCACAGCAATCTCCTGTTTTTAACGTCTTATGTTTCTCCAAAATCTTTATATCTCAACCGAAGTCTGAGAGGAAGTGGAGGGAGGTATTAAGTTTCTTGGAAGCATTAAGATCTCCTGATGGTTTGATTAATTTCGTTCTTAACACAGGTACACTAGATGCCATTGTTAAGATGATCCACTACGAAGGGCTTGGCTGCTTCTACAAAGGGATGAGCACAAAGATAGTACAGAGTGTCTTTGCAGCGTCTGTACTTTTCATGATAAAGGAGGAGCTTGTTAAGGCCCATTCATTAGTAACAAATAAAAGCCAGAAGATTTCATTGAACATAGTGAAATAATCTTTTTTGAAGAATAACTTTACATGGATGTCTTGTATGTCGACTTAAACGAACTACTTGTTATCTCAGCAAACCATGTATTCTTGTAGAACTTGAAATTTAAAGACGTCATGTTCCAAGTTGTATTTGGCTCGGGAGCCATTCACATTTGTGAAATGTCTATCCAACCAATTGATAGAAAACCAGCATGTCCTTCTGTTCCCAAACAAGTTGACTGTTGACTTGCTGTCTTCTAAGAACTTCTTGGGCATATTAAACTTTGTTGACAATTGTGGCTATGCCATCGTGTCTCGGTCTGGACCATGGCACATGCACAAGACATGCTTCAGCTTGCTGTGTGATGCTGATGGGACAAAGTTCTCTTAAGGCTCTCACACGCCCGAATATTCCAGTCTTGGTGAAGCAGAATATTGTTTTCTAAATCCTTTGGGACTCTGCAGATGATACAGGATTTTGGAAGTTTTTTCCTCTGTATTTTTTGATTATGTAACGGGTGTCTGCCCTAATGAGATTTTATTCAACCGATAAATTAATAAAATTACAATTTTATATGTAAGAGGTACTTCAGCTTGATGTGCCCCTATCTTGTGGAAATAAGGTAGTCGTGGCATTTTGGAGGCGTAATGCGAACTTCTTGGATATGCTCACTAAGATAAAGGTAAACTAACTTTTAATTCAAACACTTGCTTGTCTTTAAAGTATTTTTACTTTAAAAAAATAAGCTATGCTTTCCTTTTAATATCAGCTATCTTCTTGAGTTTCAGCATGTGCAATCTTAAGCAACCAGAACTCCAGATTGCATCCACTTTCATGGAACAAAAATTCTTATTCATCAAATGACAAGGTCAATCAACCAGTGTAAATAAAATAGTATTTGTTCAAAAATATCCAAGTTGCCCAAGCTAAAGTATGCCGCTCAAATTTATTGACTTTGCTAACCAAATTTTTGCCATTTTTTCATCAATGTGGTACGTACAGTGATTTCAAGGACATACAAAGGTGGGGAAGAAAAGAGAACCCTTCAATCATATTATCATTGTCATATCAACCCTTCGACCATATTATCATTGTCATATCTTATGTAAACTTCCACGAGGATTGATGTCTAATACCCCAAATATCTACAGTAAAACCAGAGGCAGTGCCGGGTGCTCTTCAAGAATCCTTCAGAGGCAGTGCTAATCTTTTAATAGATCTGCAATATGATTAAAAAAGACAAAAGAAAAAGTATGAGTGTGGAAAAATGTAAACCTTCTTTAAGAAACTGAGTCAAAATATGCCCTGGTGTATTCCAACGCTCTTAATTCATATCTTAAGACTCATCAGGTGCTGGATATCTTGCCACGACAAATCACACGTTACTAGAAGTAAAAGTTAACAGACTCCCATTTTAAATCAGAATGATAGAGAACATCAAGTAGGCCTAAAAACAAGTTGGAATGCACCAATTTCTGCAGTTACTTCCATTAGTCAAATTGGGACTCCATCAACAAAAGTACACTCATTCCTCCTAACTATACTGATAATCCTTCATGCAACCATGCATCCCTTCTCTCTCACAAACAATCCACTGCAGTGTGAATTGTATTTACTAGTTACGAATATGTGCCAAGGAAATTCTTCCAATAGTCAAACCAGGGCTCCATCTAAGTGCTAACAACAAAAGTACACTACTCATTCCTCCTGACTATACTGATAATCCTTCAGGCAACGCACCCCTCTCTCTCACAAACAATCTACTACCAGGATATATCATATATCAGAGGTTTTTTTCCAAGTTATAAACCAATTCATCATAAACTCCAGCATATATACTAGGCTCCTACTTTCTTTCCCAGCTATCTGGTAGCTGGCAAATCTGCTCATCATGTAATGCACACTTGTATCTGATGATACATTTTACTAGATATACAAATTAATACGTAATACCATCAAATTATATACCATTGCTGAACTTTCCGAAACTCAGTGAGAACGGGGTATATGTTCTCAAAGGCAGCATATGTCTCATCTCTGATCTGAAAAATTAAAAAAGAAGGGACGTTATATCATCTGAAATGGAAAAACTAGCACAATAGAATGAATAGATCAAAACCTACAAAATGACAAGCTGTATCTATTACCTTGGCTCCAGTGAGAACAATCTTTCCAGAGACAAAAATAAGCAGCACGATCTTTGGTTGTTTCATCCGATAGATTAATCCAGGGAACAATTCAGGTTCGTACTGTACAATGACACCATGATTCCAATAAGGGTACAATATTCTGGCCACAAATTCTCAAAAAATAACTCAAAAAAATAGCTTTTGGTTTTAGAAACTTAAATCCAATTTTTCAATCTACAACAGATAAATAATGTGAAGAAACTCGTCATCTACTGATATCTCTATCTCCATATTTACCATTAGTAATTGTGTATCATAGGACTTCATTTACCAATTTAGCCTCTGTTTGGTTCCACTAAAAAAGTTGATTAAAATCTAAGTCAAAAGTCAACAATTAATTTTAACCACACATTTCATAGGACCCTCAAATTTACAACCACGCATTCTATCAACTCTTATCAAAATCTATCTAAACCAAACAGGGGCTTCTTGTCCCCAAATCCCAAGAAAATGAATGAATCAAAAAATAAGAAAGCGAACTTAAATGGTATATTCAAGATTCAGACATTTCAAAAAATCATATAAAATACCAATATTTTGTTATAATAACATTATCAATTGTTTGATATACCAAAAGTGGAATATGTGCAATCTCAGGAAGGCTTCCAAACATAAAAATTGACATAATTGTCATGGAAGACAAGATACAAAACTCTGAATTCAGACACCTCATGCTTCATTCTAAATAAAAGAAGAATATATGTGGCCATTACTGCAAAGCCAACAATAATTTAAACTAGAGTAATTTTGACCAGATACTTTAGGACAGACATAAAGGAGATTGATCCTCACAATTTTGTTATCCTAACATGCAACGTAAGCAAGAGAGATGGGTAAATAACAACGAACTCACACTTGAAAAGGCACCATGAGAATATGCAAGGCCTTCAAGTCGAATGGGAAATTTAACATCACAGGAACCAACTATGTTCTGAATCTTGAAATCCTAGAACCAAAAAGAATTAGTAACTTGATATTTATTGAACTGCAAAAAACTGTCTTCTTTAAAAAAAAAAAAAAAAAAAAAGAGAGAGCAATAAATGCCAATTTGTGTATTCTGCCTGTCACAGGACGAAATATGGGGATAAATACCTTAAATTTTGCTGGGAAGCCGAGCTTTTGAATAATTCTAGCATACTGCAAATAACATGAAAACTTACGAGAGAATTGCCAAGGAAAAAATTCACTGAATATATCTCTTTGAGATGAAATGAACAATTTTCCAGTATAATAACATGCAGCAATTTACACCTAATGAAATCATCAATTGAACGCCCCTAATGAATCATTTCGAATCCACGTATAAATGCTAAAGTGTGCCCCTCTTATATATCATACCTTCCGAGCTGCCAATTTTGACTGTTGTTCACTCTTGGCTCCAGTACAAACCTAAAGCAGTGTACTTTTTTGTGAGAAAATCATTAATATTACAGATTGAAAATGGCACAAATTAAAAACGCACCTAAGATATCAGAAGATTAAGCACTCACCATCTTTCCAGAAGCAAATATTAGGGCCGTTGTTTTTGGTTCTCTAATCCTCATAATCACTGCAGCAAAACGCTGAAAACCCACGACATGTAAGATCCACCATACATGGTATTCAAAGAGAAATTACAGAGAAAAACCCAATCCTAATAAATTTTGTAAACAAAGCTATGCCTGAATTCATTTAGATTCATTGATAATACTTCATACATTATGCTGGGAAATTTTTCACAGGACATATGTATAGCAATAATCACAAGGAACCACTAAGTAAGTCATAGGAACACATGGGTATGTATAGCTCAATTCCAGAAGTCATTATAGCTTCAGCCACAAGAGCAGTAAAACATTATCAGTTACTCTAGTTAATCGTAAATGCTTAGTCACTTAATGTAAACGTTAAAAATCAAAAAAATGTACAAATGAATCTCCAATTTAATTCTCACTCTTGATGTTGGTCATAATTTTATCTGTAGGACAAATAGATATAGACCAAGAATGGAATAATTATTTCACTTGAAAAATTTCAGGCATTAGCTAAGAAAGGTAGCTAACTGAAAGGACAGCAAACCAAGTGGAGAATGGATGAAAGCCATTACCATAATAACAGAAGAGATTGTTATTTGGATCTTGATTGCTTTAACAATATAATACACCAGGAGAAGAACTCTTTTATAATCCAACTATGTCATGCATAACTATGACAAACAAAATATCTCATATAACCATTTTATATATCTTTTGAGTCAAAATATGATCCAAAATTTTCAAAGAAAAGGAAAACTCTATAATTAAACCTCAGTTTCCCTAATGAGAAGATAACTAAAAAATCACAGAAACAATGAAAGAAGACATATCATGGGAGTAGCATACCTTGGGATTGTATTCTGCATTGCGAGCTTGCAATGCAATAGCTTTTAGATCCAATTTGCAATCCAAATTAACCGTTGACACAATATTCCTGTTTGAAATCGCACTCTATTAGTATCCACATAGAAGAATAAAGTTCTAAGATACACACTGAACTTCTAGAATGAGGCGGTTGCATTCGCATAGTTCAGTGCACTCTTTTTCGCAGTATTTTTTTGAAACTCGGGAAAATAAGAGAGAGNGGGGGGGGGGGGGGGGGGGGGGGGGGGGGGGGGGGGGGGGGGGGGGGGGGGAGAGCAAACGTAGTAATTATCATTCACATCCAGTTATACCAATAAATTCATGTCAAAGGTAGTACCAAATCAGTAAACTAAAAGCTGCCCCTACAAACTGACATGCAAAAGAGGATTAAGTAACATCCTTAACATAGAATAGGGTTACATCCAGATTTTTGCCAAAAAATGAGGAGCACCCCATCCGCTGCTCATTTTGAATGTTTTGTTTGAGTGTACATATATAACTTCAATTCAATTACATGGGTGTGGAAATGTAAATTAAACAATTATTACTTATCCTGGAATTCATAGCCAAAATCATTCATTGGAGTAAAAAAAAAAGAAATAAGAGAGCGAACAGGAATGACAGAAATTTTACTGGAGAGTAGGCACAATTCCAGAAGGGTGCTTGGAAAGATCAACCGGTTGGTTCCCTTCAAACCTCTGAGTATCAGCCATCAGAACTCTTTTATCCTGATCCTCGTCCTCCGAGCAATATATACCACCTATCAAGAATCCCTTTAGAAAAATAATCAGGAGTCCATGACTTGTCAAGAAAGAATCACAAAAAAATAATTATTTTTCTTCAACCCATTATTTCATTTGGTTTATCTTCCCTGCACTTAATTGTTTCATTTAGGTTGGAGACAAAAAAATTCATTCTTTCGGAGGAACTCGTACAATTGATGGATCTAGGGTTTCCTTATCTTGTTCTGTTTGAAATTTAATAACAGAGATTGAGAAGCAGAGTTGTAGAGGAATACCAAGAGGAAGGGAGAATTAAAGCGGCAATAATTTGAAAGGAAGAGTATTTTATACAGAAGATGTCGAAATTTATAGAGTTCGTGAACGAGAGGAAGGATAGATCTGTTGCTTATGGATGTGAAGCCGCGTCGAGGGTTGATATCAATCTGAGCCCTCTTTTATCCGATGCCCAAACTAACCTCTCTTTCAATTTCAGCCAAAGAGGAGTCAAGGGTAAATAGGTAATGATGTATTTAGTGAGGCATTTGTTTCAATGTAATCCCACTAAGAGCAGAGCCTCATTTTATTGCAAGAATATATTTTTTAATAGTAAATATAAATAGAATGTGTTGTTAAAAAATAAAGAAAATTTTTAGATTTACGTATAATATTATTTAATTGAAGATTGTGTGGTAAAAAAAAGAGAAAAAAAATGTATTTTGAAAATAATAAAAATCAAACAAGGGCTAAAACCAGTCCAGCCATTTTTGGATTCGTAGTCCTTTGAAAGAAAAGGCTATGTTTGATAGCCTTGTTTTTCCTTGGAAGTTGGAAAAAACTTTTCATTTTCCCACAAAATGTGTTGTTTTATGGGCAAGATTTTCTAGGCCAAAATGTGTTGTTTGGTGAGAAAATGAATTCCATGTGATGCTGTATTTTTTTTTTTTTTTTTTTTTTGTAATTAAAAAAAGAATGCATTGAACACAACACAAAATAAAATAACAACTAACCCAAAAGTAAAGACAATAAAAATTAAAATAAAGAAAAACATGCATAAATCAATTTCACACAATGGTATAGAATGAGCTGCATATGCATGCACCTAAGGAACTAATCACGAAGAACCATGGATGTTTTTCCTTTAAGAGCATGATCAAACTCACGACCTTCCGATCATTTTTCTTAACCCAAGTTTGCTTAGAAGTAGAAGTGATTTTAGTTAACCNAATACTAAACTTTGATAAAAAAAAATTATTTTTTAGGAAACAAATTTTTTTTCCTTTTTTTTTTTTTACTTTTTGGCAATGGAAACAAATTTTATGACCAAGTGTGAAATTTTTTTTCACTTTAATGGACAATTTTGATGCAAACGAAGGCCAAACGAACAAAAAATTTTAAAATTTTCCGGGTGGAAAATTATACCAATCAAACACACTTAATTAACAATTCTTTGGAATTCATTTTCCAGGTAATTACTTTCCCTGGAATTCATTTTCTTTCTACCCTTGCAATCAAACGGACCCTAAAAGCAATCCATTCTAAGGAAAAAAATGATTGGTGGTTATATTACCTTCACAAATTTTATTTGCTACAATATATTTTAATTATAATTAAATTCCCTAATATTTGCTAAATGTAGCAATTATATCTTTAACATTTTTTCATAGAATTCTTATTTTGAATGATAATTTATATCAAAATATTTTGTTTTCATACAATCATACTTTGAAATGAAACAAAAAAAAAAATTGCATTTTTTATTTATTTATTTTTTAAAAATATAATGGAAAAATAAGTTATTTTACATCATTTCAATGGACTTTTGAACAAAAAATTATTATCAAATACAAAATGTATTAACTAATGAAATTTTTTGAGAATAGTCAAATGGATGGATCCATTTGTGATCAAAGTTATTTTTGGGGGTCAATTAATAGTCAAATGAATTGATCCATTCGTGCTATAACAAAATGAAAGATTTGAAAATGTGGGTGACATAAATGAAATATTTGAATAAAGTCCGTAAAAGAGAAATTTATTTCACAGTAAATTCTCCCTAAATATATCTCAGAAAATAAAACGTTTACGGACACGAGGGGTGCAAAGGTAAATTGCTCTAAATAAAATCGTCAACGTGGGCACTGCGATTATTTGGACCTGACTCCTTTCGATTCATCGGCACTTTGTGTAGAGGTGAGAAAGGGGATCCACACTCGAATAATCCACCTCGTAGAATAATTTCGTCTTATTGAAATTACTGATCCAGGTTGTCTCACCTTGCGATCTGTTCAATTTCGACCCAATACTATAGCTCATTCATTCATTTGCTGGAGTATTTTTTTTGATGATTTGATTTTTGCTAAGTCCGACGACTATCTGAGTGTTTTTAGGTTACTCAGGAGGAAGATGAATATTGCCGCTGCACTATGGACGGCGCTGCTCCTTGCGGCATATCAGTTCCCCTTGGGACTTGCTTTCCCATCCACGGTCCCCGCCATGCTATGGTCGCCTCATCTAGATCCGTATGCCTCCCTCCTATCGCTTTAAGAATTATATATTATTTAGATGCTTCGCGCTAGAATGGAATTAAGCATGAGATACTTCACCCATTTGTTTTATTAAGTCTTTAGCTATTGAAATTGGTCTGAATCTGGGCAAGAACGGACCTCGATTTCTTGAGAACTGCCGTGTCTATTATGCCCTTCACTCGAATTTGTAAAAACACGTTTTGGGGGGAGTTTGTGTTGATAAATGTCTTATTGAGCTTATGTACTGTGCTTTATCGTCATACCCTCTGAAAATTCAGTTCTCATCTGGAACTATAACAGTTAAGGAAGCCAAGATTTTGATTGTGTTGACATTACCTAGATGGTTGTAGACTGAGGAGTCCTAAAGATTTTTTTTTATTGAGTTAGAAGATTCTCGGAGGAGGAATCAACCCTCATAGAAATCATCAAATTATGAACAGTAAATCATGGATGCTGGTATCAGGTTTGTGAGAAATTAAAAATCTGTGTCTACCTAATGTTCCATCTTGTCATGCTCTTCCCTAGTGGGTGACTTGCAACTTTGATCTACAATTGGGTTTTGAGATCAAAATATCTAGCTCAAAGCTTGTAACTGTGAAGCAACTCTCTGATACTTTATCCTGTTATTTTTTATGTGGAACATTTGACTTGGTGTTCAGAACTTGATGTTTTTGACTTTTTATGCAAGCAGGTTATGTTATTTACTACAGAAAATAATCTAATTACTAATACTTGACTATATACCTTACCATACCTATTTCACTGAAAGTAGTATCTGTAACTATCTGCAGCTTTATGAAGTTAAATAAGTTGACATGGTCACTATGACTTAGGTTTAGGATACTGGAGTTATACAGTAAGATATTAACAGAGGTCATGTACTCATTTTCCATAAATACTAACTACTACTCATAGCCCAGCTTATTAATAATCGAATTAAAAACCAAAATATGTGCTTCCATGTATTTTTGAATCCCTCGAGCACAAGTTTTGGAAAGTCATTTATCTCATCCTTAAGAATGGATCATCATTAACTTGAAGCGGAGAAAAGGGTTTAATTTACCCTAATCCTTTGATCATTTGATTTCATGCTAAGGAAAAAAAAAAAAGAATATAGAACACAGAAACGAGGTTCTTTGTTGGAGTAGGATAGTGGTGCCTGTTAATGAAGAAGATGGGTGTTGATTGTGAATGATTGCACAATGCACAAGAGAGAGGGTCATACGGAGAGCAAATTGGTTGGGTTTGAGAATCAGTCTTGGCAATTATAAGAAATTGTTTTAAAAGATAGTTGCAGGTTTAAATTTCTGAAAATAAGAGAGAAGAACTAAGGAGATGAAGGAGAAATAATTTTAGAAGAGAAAATCATAACTTGATTCTGAACAATAATTTATTATCCTGAAATTATGGGATTGCGTGATTATCTATATTGTCAGTAGGCTTCTTCAACTAGAATAAGGGATATACTTCATAAAATAACACTTATAATTTAGTTTCGTTAGACTGTCTTAGACAACTTAGCGTACCAAATGTAAATCATGCATCACTGACTAACTTGGATGCATGGAACAGGACTATGTCCTTGTTACTGCAAATTGAATTTTACCAAAAATAGTCTTGACACTTAAAATCTCTAGTGAAAAAATTTAAAAACAAACTGCACTAAACCTCATCTCGCCATGCACCTGTTACTATGCTTTGCATGCCTCCATATTTGAACTTGTAAATTTGAATATATAAGATTATTGCATATGTCACAGATTATCTGGCAGAATGAAAGAAGTCGTTGATTACAGAATCCTATCTCCAGGAGACCTAGCCAACTCTGTGATGACTGAAGGGGGATGGTCGGACTTCCTGGTATTTCCCAGTCTCTTACTTCAGCTTTTGACCACATTTTTACCTTTTTTTCATACTTTATTCTAACATCTACTTGTTTATTTGCAAGCATAAGTAAATTAGAATGGAGAATATGAGATTGCTTCTATTCTTTGATCACCCTTGGTTCCACATTAATTCAATTAAAAGAAAAATCTTATATTGGTTTATTCTTTTTAGTGCATGAGAGAGGAAGCTCTGCCAGCTCTGGATCTTGCACTTATTTTTGTAGGAAAACAGGTAGGAACTCTTCTTTTCTCTTGTTGTTCTAGAAACCAAGTAATTGATATCTGCCTCTTGCTCTCCAGATCCTAAAATAAAAATGAAAAATTACTTGAGAATCATATCTTGTCCATTTGCGTACATTATCTATCTCCATGCAAGGAAGGTGACCAGGTTCTTAAATCCTCTTTGCATGAGCAATGTACCTTCAAGTTATATGTGGGGCCAATGTGTTTTCCAAATATCTAAAAACCCACACCAAGTGTGGTCCTATATTCCTTTACAAAACTATATTGTTTACTTGAGTGAGGGATAATGGAGAATCTTCTCTCTTGCACTGTGAGAAAGCTAAAGAAATACTTAAACAATGAGGGTATGAGAGAAAATTAAATTGGAGAAACGAGATTCACATTGCATAGAATACGAAAATATGTTTAACAAATTGTAAAACAAAGTGCATATGTTACACTCATCATCAGTCAAAACAACTTCATTTCGAAATTGATTACATAAAATAGTTATCTCGATTCTATAACGTATCAAAGTTCTTAGAATATTGTAATTTCGTTCAAATCTATCTGGAAAAAATTAAATTGAATTCCATTAATATTGTCATGGGGAATATGAGGAAAATTATGGGAAAATCGATTTTTATATGCCACCATATTTCTATTTTGCGTTCTTAATGTATTTTCCAATATATGAGAACCATATTACATCGTTGATTGTAAACTCTTTACATAACAATTATATTTGAACACCATACCAGAGCGAAAAGAAAAAATTAACTGCTACAGATGCAATGGAGAATGTTGAAAGTGAAATGTAATGGAATTTGGTTTCCAAAAACTTCGTATTTGTAAACTCAGATTAGGGGGGAAAAAATTCGAAATTTGAATTCTAATTTCGAATTTGATAGCACCCTGTATGATGCAGGGTGCCATCATCTCTGCATGGCTCAAAAGCAACCATGCAAAACTACTCTCCTAGGTCGGCTCTTGAGGTGAGGACGAGCTCGGTTCATGAGTCATTGGTGAGTTGGTGAGTGGCTCACATGAGTAATTTGCTGCTTGGCTCACACCCGTAGCTTGTGTCACTAGCTTGCCCAGCTAAACACCCTACAAGAAAATCCGTAGTTTTACTATTTAGTCTATTGAAGAGAGTTATTAACGTTGACAAAATTGTAGTTCATATTTACGAAATTACATTCCTGGTATTAATGGGGTACATCTAGAGGTAGAGGTAATGACATAATAAAACCCTTGGTTTAATCTTGAAAATGCTAGATGATGGAGTAGATAAGAAGAAGAGGATCCATGTAGCCAGGACATACATATTTATAGAATAAGGCTTTTGAGCCGAGTTCGAATTAAATATCTTTGGCAGCATTCTTTCTTCTGGTGATCAAAATACATTTTTTCATGTGCAGTTGCAGTCTCTGGATATATCTGGATCCAAAAATTCAGACCCAGCACTAGTGGACCTGCTCAAGGTAGCAATTTGGATAGTTTACTTCATATTTGGGGTCTTTGGTTAGGGTCTAAGAATATCATGACGGTGCTACTTTTTTTACAAGTTAGAAGATATCATTTGAAATATCTCAATTGTTTTCTGTGTTCTTCTATGGATAGGCTTCTTTTTCAAACGCCAGCTTCTCTGTGGCCTTCCCCTATGTATCTCCACCAGAGAAGAAAGTGGCAATGGAAAGCTCTTTGATTTCAGAATTTGCAGATGCTTGCCATCATAATTTACGGCTCAGTAATATTGCTTTTCTGGAGTCATGTTCTGTAGAGGGTGAAAATTTTGACAAAATTGCAGATGTTCATTCAGTACATGTAAATGTCAACAATGATGCCATTATTATTATTATTTTTTGCCTCGAGAATATTTGGTCTTATAGAATACCGTGTGTTATATTCCTTTGATAGGACTACCTGCTATCTACAATGGATAAGAAATCTGATAGGGGAACAAATCTGATTGTGATTTGCCATGGAGGTTCCCGTTCTATGCTAGATTCTGATCAGCCTCATTCTGAGGGTATGTTATATGACACCTTAGCCACGAGGGATCATAATCTTTTTTTCTAATATGGATGCTTTTCATGAACTTAACTGCTATTGGGGCCTGAGAGTCAAGAGTTTTGTCAAATATGCAGGCCAAATTCTCTCTGAACTTCTCAATTCTGTGGAGCAGATAGGTGCAAAATACACAGCTCTATATGTCTCTGATCCATTTAGGTCTATTCAGTACCCTTCACACCGGGAACTAGAAAGCTTTCTTGCTGAAAGTACTTTTGGAAATGGATCATCAAATTCAACAGTGTGTGATGGAGTTTGTCAGATTAAGTCCTCTCTTCTGGAGGGGATTCTAGTGGTAAGCCAAGTCTATCTTATATTAGAGAAATTGAGGCCTGGGAGTTGGATAATATGGTGCTATATTCTTGTTTATTTATCTGTGTATTTATTATTATAATTACTATTATCATTATCATCATTATTGTTTCTGGGTGTGGGCGGGGTGGGGGCATGATGACATTAAAATTTCGCTCTCGTAACTTTTAACCCTTGCTGTATCTGTTCATATATTTTATCAGGCGATGCAGATATACTTTCATAATATGGTTCTGATTCTCAAATCTAAGCTCAATGTAATGTTTCAGGGCATTGTTTTGCTAATAATTCTGATATCGGGCCTGTGCTGTATGATGGGAATCGATACTCCAACAAGGTTTGAGACCCCTCACGATTCTTAATCAATTATTGCCGAGAGAGATTTTGGTTTTCAGTGGTTGTTATTTGCACTTTAGTATTTGTAGCAGGTAGCCTTGTATTATTTATTTACTCGTAACACATGCAACATTCCAACTATGTACTTGTTTACAAGTAGTGTGATATTCAATAATAAAATTGGTATTGTGTTTTGCCGAATATGGTAGTATTGGATTCTGATATTCGATAATGGATGAATTTATTTGTTTCGGTCGATATTCTCCCAGACATTTCATTGTTGTTGCAGTGAATAAAAAAATAATATTATTTATTTTCCATTCATTGTTTCCATTTCAATTTTGACGTTTACTTTAATTTGTAATTCATTCGAAAAATATTTCTGAGCCAACATCATCTCACAGGAATTTTTTTTTCACTTATTACTAGGGGTGGGCGCGGGTCGGTTCGGTTCGATTTTTTTCGATTCCAGAAATTTTCGGGTATTTAGTAAATGGAACCGTTGGTTCCAGATATAATTCTGGAACCGTTCGGGTTCGGTTTGGTTTGGTTCGGTT
>CAIGRT010108121.1:0-15451 GCA_903798405.1 Fraxinus platypoda | reverse complement strand
AAACTGAAACAAATTCCAGATATTGTACCAGGAGAAATCGGATGGACATGTAAAGTGGTGGTTCTAGAAAAAACGTCTTCACGAATATCACAGAAGGGAAATGGAACCTATTAGCACCTTTGGTTGATGGATACTGCGGTAATATTCTTAGTTCATTCTTCTTCAGGTTAATAATGCACATCTATGTATTTGTGTACTACTATTTAATGTTCTATCATTTAATGTAGGAAAACAAAGTCCAAGCAACCATATTTGCTCAGAATATCAAAGCTCTTGAAAATACCTTAGTGCCATCAAAGACATACTTGATTTCGAACGCATAAGTCAAAAACACATATGAATGATTCAGATCAACTTGTGAACATACACAATGGACAATCAGTGGTACAACTCGAATTGAAGAATCAAATGAAGACCATAGCCCTCTTGTAGAGTCANCTATCATTTAATGTAGGAAAACAAAGTCCAAGCAACCATATTTGCTCAGAATATCAAAGCTCTTGAAAATACCTTAGTGCCATCAAAGACATACTTGATTTCGAACGCATAAGTCAAAAACACATATGAATGATTCAGATCAACTTGTGAACATACACAATGGACAATCAGTGGTTCAACTCGAATTGAAGAATCAAATGAAGACCATAGCCCTCTTGTAGAGTCATGCTTTCAGTTTACACCATTCGATGAACTTCAAAACTACATAGATGTTGATGTCGAAATAGGTAATAGTTACTATAAGTTTAGTTATTTTTCAAAATTTTGCTATACATTATATTTTCAAACTACTACTTTATGTACAAAATTTTTTCAAATTCCCTGTGCAGCATTCGTTGGCATTGCTGTTGACGTTAGGCCAAAATGAAAGATTCCAAGCAACAAGAATGCGGATGCAACTGTCCAAAACATTATCCTTGTGAACGAAAGTTATGTATAGATAAATATAAATCTTCATGCACAAAACAATATTTTATCTATTATGCCAATTAATTTGAAATTTGATATCTCCATATGCAGATTACAAGCAATTATTCTCACTATATGGGACAACTTTATCGACCATGAAGGTGTTGAAATCAGTGACTGCCTTATAAAAAAACCAATGATCATTGGCAACCATCTGAAAGTCGCATCATTCAAAGGTAAACAAAGTCTCAATTTAATCATCATTTTCAAAAGTTTCTACTGTTAAGAATATCTAACTTCATTATATGCTTGCGTCCTTCTTCATAGGGATGTCATTATTGACTAAAGCAAACAGTTCCATCCTCATTAATCCTAAGTTTGAAAAACTTGCTGAAATTAGAGAATGGTCAGTTCACTCTTCATGCATTTTCCATATGATGTTTTTCACTAAAAAACTAACTACATCCTCTTATTATTTTGCATTTTTCCTTTATCTTTTAACTTCATTTTGATACTATACAAGGATTCAAAGAAACAAAGACATACTGACAGAAATGATCGCTCAAAAGACGTACGATTTGCCAAACACGTCCAGTATTTTACCCCCCATCCCCAAAGAACAAAATCATTAACATCAAAGATATTTCGGAATACTCATTGACGATATATTTTAACTACTAAACATAAAAGAAAAACCATTACTTATTTTCTTTAAAATTTCTTCCATTATCTACCACATAGTTATTTAAATTCGAAAACAAATCTAACATTCGGTATTGCAGCGTAAACCATTCTGGATAAAAGGTCAATTAGAATTGAAGGCAGGAGCTCAATTACTTTGGTATATGGCTTGTGACACTTGTGGTTGGATGTCATTTGCTCAGTTCAATGAAATGTATTTTTGCAATTATTGCAAATACATGCATGCAAGAGCAGTTCTAAGATAATAACTCCTATTCTAATACCATCTGCCCAAAATAATAGTTATGTATATAATGTAACTAATAGTAAGTTTAAATTGTCTATGACACTTATTTTGTTTTTTTCTTCCCAGAGCACGATGCAATGTTCATATTGCAGATAATACCGGGTCTATTTCTGCATCATTATTTGGTGAATTGGCTAAAAAATTCCTGCAACTGCCGCTGAAACTTTGATGAAGGGTTGTATAACGGTAAAGTATTCCTTATGATCTATTACATTTGCTAATATTTCCTACTTAAATATATTAATAGTACCTTCATTAATTTTCATACAGTCAGAACATGTCATCAATGCTCGTGATTTGAATTGTGTAAATGAAGACCATTTCATTTACATAAAATATGGAACTTTGGATCCCAAAACGAACCAACCAAGATTGGATGTCGTATACATTCTCGATAACAATTGTGGGCCTACAAAGGGATCTCCAATGATGTCTCCATATGAACCAAAGACGAATAATGTCTCACTTCACACCAATGCACCTAATGCTCGAAGAAACTTGGTGTTTGAAGAAAAAAGCATTGAGCAACTAAAGAAACAAAAGACGATAGTATCCAGCAAACCAACTGTTGAAGAAATTATTGGAGATCCCCTTGGCATCATTGTGGATCCAACCCTAAAGTAAATGTGTCAGACTTCCACCAGTTTAAATTAGAAATCAAGTTGGTTTTGATGGTTTTGATTTTTTGTTGAAGATATAAATCATTTGTGAATTAAAGTAGCAACAAACTTTTTGAAGAAAATAATATTTCTTCTTGGAACTCAATTTGGCTAAAGGACTTTGATGTATGGAACCATATAAAAGTATTGGTACATGTGATGAATTTTAGCTCAGTTTTTTAAGCTGGATTTATGTCATGAACTAGGATGAATATCTGCATATTTTGTAAATAAAGTGAAGTAATGTATGACTGAATTCTCTTTATTTTGTACCTTTCCGAGTTACTATTGCGTCTGTCATTCGTCCTCCACGTTGAAACAACCCTATTTTTGTTTCGTTTGATCTTTATCTGTTTCTATTGATGGTACAACATCAGCAGAAAAACTGTTAACTGAATGAACAAATTGTTCACTCACACAAGGCATATGAAGGTTTAAATGGTAGGGTGCTGCAACTATTTGACAATTATCAAGCATTCTCAATCACGGGTTTGGATATCAGAAAAATCATAGCAGACAAGCCTGGTCTAACATCGTGTAGAAGGAGCAAAAGTCAAGTAAACACATACGGCGAACTTGTAAATTAATTTAGACAAGTTGATAAATTCATGATGCTTGTAACCAAATTATAGGTTGAAATCTTTGTAAATTCTGTATCAATTCTCAATATTTGCTCTCGAGAGCTTATTCCCACATCAAATATACATTTTATATCATTACTTGGTAATATCTGACATTAGATGCATAAATCACATCAAATTTACCATCAACACAACAACCAAAATACAATGTGTACACTTTCTCTACTTAAACAAGAATTTTGTGTGAGAAATATACATTGATATGCTCAAATAAGATTTCATTATTAATCTGTTATATAACTTGTACAACTAAAACCAACCAGCCTTTACTCTAAGTGGTTTTCTTTGCTAGCATCATCAATTTTAATTTGAAAACAGTTCTACAGCATTGCATTACTTATTCAACAATTAACTGAGGAAATAATAAGAAGTTTCTAGCTGGCTCTAATTTTATTTTTACATAATTGAAATTTTTATTCATTAAGACACAATTAAAGCCCCAAATATTGAGACTTTTTATTCATTATTCACGGGCAAGTTAAGACTTTTTAATCTGATAAGAGTTTTTAGCAGGAAATGAATAATTAGCAATAAACCACCATGGAGATGTACTGTAACATACGGATGGAGGATTCCTCTATGACGCTCCGTGTGGCACGGAGGGGGGAGTCCTCCGTACGGCACTGAGGATTATCCTCCTCGCGGAGGAGTCCTTCGTATGGAGGGAATAAATCCTCCGTGTGGTACGGAGGCTTATCCTCTGCGCGGCACGGAGGAATCCTCCGTGCTACACGGAGGATTCCTCCGTAACGCACTAAGGATTCCTTCGTGCGTCCCTCTGCATGGCACGGAGGATTCCTCCGTACGGCAAGGACACTTCCATAGCTGCATGGACAAATGATCCACGAAGAAATCATTGAGAACAACCCATCTATTATCAAGAAAATGTTTTCTAACCTTCACTTTCTTATCATCATTTCGCGGATAAGAAGCTTTATCAAAAGAAGTATGTGTACTGTATTTATGCGAATAACGACTTCTACATGTTCTACCACTTTCCATACATACATTTTTTAGGTTTCAAAAATCGCACGGACCATGCATCATGTGTCTTACAACAACGGAGTGTAAATAAGGATACTTTGCACTATCAAGAATTTCAGCACTCACAATTTCATCCACCCTTTCAGGGGAGATAATTTTTTTAACCTGATTGCTTAATTTTAAGCCAGTTGGAATTGCATGTAATTGTTAAAAAGATGTCAAGTTTTCCAAATTTTTGAACTAATGCCATTGCATCCATGTATCTTTTATTCAAATCCCTAGGACCACCTACGAATGACGATGGCAAAATAATCCTTCGACCTACACTGGAACCTCTGGTTTCACCATTTTGTACACTGTCAACAATTCTTTGGTAAAGCTCGCTACGTATTTCTGTTTGATTATTACGGAAGTAATCTAATCTAATCTAGAAGATTCAACTTTAACATACATATCAACTACATATTGTTATATAACATGTAATAATATAGTATGAGAAGCTATATCGTTCGGGAAAAATGTTGCTATAACACCAAAAGGAAATCATGAACTTCACAGATAGAAGTCAACACTGCACTTCATATAAAAGGTGCCTGAATATTCATTACTTGAAACAATTTAATGTTATTTTTGTCATTGTTCAATTGTGGAATTACAAAAATTATAACGGTTATTGTGCAACGCACGATCCACACTAGTCTTATAAAAAATGGTTTTATCTTTAATCTCGTATTTCATCAATTATTTTCTCTTATTCGTAATGTATTGCTACAAATCTTCTCATTTTTATCATATGTATAAAATGATCTAAGTTCTTGATGTTGGGGTGATTGATGTAGCTTAACTTAGTTTTGGTAATTTCAATACTTGCCTTTTAATATTTAAGTGCTTATTTTCATGTATATTTACTATTGAATTCATGCTATTCATTTATTTGGCCAATAAATGTTTGTGTTGAGTGATTTGTACAATGATTAAGAGATTATTGTGCATTTTAAACCAAGTGGTAAATACCCTATGTTCTTGTAGGATATAGAGCTATACTTTTAACCTTGAGTGATCAATTGAACTATTTTCATAAAGATTTAATATAATTTATTGGGTTTTAATCGGTATAGAGATATAATAGGTTAAACCAACCGATTATGACTAATTTCACTCCAGTGAGGTAATTAATTAAAATAGGAAAACCGGGTCTAACATATGTAATGTGTATTTTGTTAAATTGCTTGTTGATTATACGACGTTGAGTGAAATCATGAATTCCCACTAACCCTCCCAATATTCCGTAATTTTTAGATTTATTATTTTTGTGTGTGTTATATTATTAGAATCAAATTAACTATTGTGTAATTGAAAGTAAACATTAACAAAATCAGCATATATAAATGAGACGGAGAGAGTATGTTCTTTTGAAGGATTTAAGGATCGTGTTTCCAATGACTCAATTGACACTGAAGAATTTGAATGATAGGTGCAATAGAGTTTCTTAGAACTAGAACATTGGTTTCAGCCACACTATTGATCATTTTGAATAAATCAGAAGGATTTGTCATTTTCAATGATGCTTTCAAACAAAGGTGAGATTGTATACATATGTAGCATGACAAAGTAGTTACATGTGCTTGGGGACTTTACTACTGTGAGTCCCATAGAAGAATTTGGAACACATTTTAGGTCATTTCAATAAGTGTCTTTCCAAGGACAATTAAATGGCATGATGTCTATTTGAGTTGAAGTTGATAGATTGATCAAATCAGTTCACTTCTTATTGGTGAGGACCTCCTTTAATAAGTTGGCTACGATCTAGTTGGAAGAAATGAATTTTTCAAGCTTGTGTTAAAAAAAATATTATCCGTATTACTAAGAGCAATTAATAATATGAAATAAAGAAAATAAAAGCAACAATAATACTTTAAAGTTCTTTGCCCTTAATGAAATAACTACTACACTAGGTGTCTCAACAGAATTGCACTATATCAAATAAGAGAATTATAATGTATTTTGAACTCATGCATGTCTTTATTTTCTTTGTACTGTGATACACAGAAAGAAAGTTCACCTTGATATCTTTTATATTGGAGAAAAGTATTAGAGGGACCTAATACAATTGCAAATTTTCCAAAATATTCTTAAAATATGGAATGGAGGTTCTTGCCTTTGAATTCCAACACTAGGGGCCTACCGTCCCCACCTCTTTGTCGACCTTACCTAAAGGTCAAATCGCGTTAATTGAAAAAAAAGTATACAGTATATTAGGCTCTACAAATCTAACATCGATTGGATATCCCATACTAGCTCCACTCATCTAACATTAATTAAGGTATCCCATACGCATATTGAGAGAGAATAGATTATTTCTCGTTTCTCTTGTGTGATTCTCATCTATGCCGTATTCTAGGATTAGTTTTTCATTTCTTGGCCATATTCTAGGATTAGTTTTTCATGTCTTGGCCAAATTCAATTCTAGGATTAGTTTTTCATTTCTTGGCCATATTCTCCCTTGCCGTCAATAATGTGTAGAATATCGAAGAAGACTAGAGGGGTTTGAAGCATGAAGATTCAAGAATGAGGATTTGAAGTTGTATCGATCCAGTAAATAAAAATCAAATTAATTGTGGGTCAAATGGTATTGTTGCTAAACCTTTTACGTCAATAATTGTAACGCAAATATAAATCAAAATATTGTCTTGGTAATTTTTTGTTAAATTTGTTTTTTTTTATAAATGATTTTTACAAACAATTTCGTAACAAAACCATCCAATACGACTCCCCATTCTACCCTAATTGCTCTTCCTTGCCCTACATGGAAGGACGGAATAGCGACCACAACGGTAGAAAGTAATGGGGTCGAAGTAATATTACAATTGTTTTTTCAACTGAAAATTAGTTGGTTAATAGTCAAGTCAATAGAAACCATTGTGGGGATCCAAGTGCGAAAAACTCAATACTTTGAATGATTAAACATCGAAAAATCAAGATTGAAGATTCAAATGCCATATTACTCATAAATCGAGGACATCTATTCCAATACTTCCTATTTTCTAATGTGTAATGTACGGTTGTGTTACACGTACACAATTGTTTACATGTATATAATGAAAATATGATTAAGCCCCTGTTTGGTGCACATTATTTTCAAAAGAATGCATTTTTTTGGTTGATGTGATGGGAAATATGTGGTTGAAAAAGAAGGAAAAGTTATTGATGTGATGGAAAATATTATTTTATTGAAGAATGTGTGGTTGAAAATGAGTAGAAGAATGAGAATGAAAAAAATAATGTGGATCAAACAGNTTGAAGAATGTGTGGTTGAAAATGAGTAGAAGAATGAAAATGAAAAAATTAATGTGGATCAAACAGGTGCTAAGTAGAATTTCTTCAAAAAAAAAAAAAAAAAAAAAAAAATTCTCACTCTCTTCGCCACGTCTTATCTGTATATAATATAAAACTATTACCAAACTCATTACGTACAAGTAGGCTATTCAACTGAAAAACGTGGTGAATAGACTCGGAGCGAATCGGACCCCGGAAACCCTAACCCTCTCCCCTTCCCAAGAAATTCGATTAACGAGAAATCCGTTTTGAGTAAATATCAAGAAATTCCAAACTCTAAATCTTTTATTGAATCACTATTGCATCATCAGATCGTAGGTAACGCAGTACCGTTAATCAATTATCGTTTTTGGTTCGAGAGTAATCAAAGCCGAACCGAATAAAGAAGAATGGGGAAGAAGAAGAAAAGAGGGGCGATGGATAAGGTTGGTGCTATTATTGTGACAGGGAGTTCGAAGATGAGAAGATATTGGTGCAGCACCAGAAGGCAAAGCACTTTAAATGTCACGTGTGCCACAAGAAGCTATCAACCGCCGGTGGTATGGCCATCCACGTCCTCCAGGTCCACAAGGAGCAAGTCGCCAAGTTTGTGCCTCTCTTATTCTTATTCTTATTTTGCTTGGTGCTCAATTTTTCATTCCCTTTTCGATTTTTATTTCAATGTTATGGTGGATGTGGATGGGCTGGATTAAATGTCTAGTTTTTTTGGGTTTTGTAGCTGGCTAGGGGTTTGATGGGCTTCCCATTGTGTATTTTAACCTGTTTTTTTTTCTTTTTATACTTTTTTCCTCATTGGGGGTGGAGGAACTTCTTTTCTGAATTTGCATTCCTCTATTTGTTCTTTCTCGTAATTGGTTTTGAGAGAAAATATAACTATTTGAGAAAGTTGCTGGGATTTTAAATAACATTTGAAGTGCATTATTAGAAAGATTCAGTATTCCATGTATTTTTATTTCGCTGTTTTTTTTTTTAACCTTTGTTTCCTCTTGGGGGGTGAAGAAATTATGTTGCAGATCTTGCATCCTGTTTTTATTCTTTCTTGTAATTAGTTTTGGAGAGAATATAACTGTTGGAGATAGGTAAATAACATGTGAAGTGCATTATTTAGAAGGGTTCAGTTACAAGTAACTTGGAACTAACTGCATATGTTGGACCTTGTTAATTTTGTAGCAGCAGGTTTTAGTTTGTATTTTTGATTAAGTAATCATGTCTGCTCATTCATATGGTTGGTACAAGTGAAACAGAGTTTGTAACTGATGAAGAACTGTACTCTATCAAATTGATATTTTGTGTTTAGAAATCGGAATACAGAAAAATGTGCACTGGAATAACAAAATAAATCAAGGTGGTTTGCTTCTTTATTGCAATTTTTTTTGACTTGTCCCTTTGTTTTTTAGAAGTGAAAGCGTTGCTCTCAAGTTTCTTTGACGCATCTTGTTCTCGGTGATGTTTGTGTTGTTTTTTGTACTTCTAATATAACATGATAGCATATTCTCAGAGTTCCAAATGCAAAACCTGGGAGAGAGTCAACAGATATTGAAATATATGGCATGCAAGGAATTCCGCCTGATGTGTTAGCTGCTCACTATGGAGAGGAAGGTATGCTTTTTATTGTGATACACTTTTAACTCATGTGTACACGTTAATCTTGTATTTTGTATATTTGCACTAGTTCAAAAGTTATATCATGCTTTCATTTTCTCTGATTTGAACTTAAAAAGAAGGTAGATTTAGAGCGGTACGAGAGTGTCTTTTAACCATTTCATGGTACATTCTGATTCGTAGGAAAGGAGAATGTGTTTATCTGGTATTCAAAAAGCATTTTTTCAAATCAATAACCTAAGTAGAGAGCACATATTGTGTGGTTGAGATTATTCACTCTTATGTTTTTATTAACCTGCTCATTTGATTTCAATGTGGTTTGGGGACAGTAAGCCTATTGTTTCTTTGCAACCTGTAAAAACGACATGTAATTCAAAATGGGAGATATGGTAAGCTCTGTGCAAGAATAACTTAAATGGGGTATTGATAAATGTCCTTATCGACTTTTCATATGTTTTTGAGGTGCTCCAACAAAATAGTATAATGGATTAATGTTTGCTGGGTGCTTTCTCTTTGCATGCTTGTGTAGTTATAACTGAGTCTTATGGTTTGCAAGTTAATTCTTTTTTCTCCCAAACCCCCATTGCCGAAAGATCAGCCGAAAGGAGTGACAAAAATTGAAAGTTATATCTTATTTTAGAATCTGATGCATACAACTGTTATGAATGTTCTTTCATTTGATTGTTTTCTCTTATTATTATTATTTTATTTTTCACTTTTCTATTAGTAGATGTTCTGATTTATCAAAAGTTACTCCTCTTGTCTTCTTTTTAAACAAAGGGTACCTTTTTATCAAAATATGTCTGTTATAGTCTCTTTTCAGTAATGTTATGCTTAAATGTTTATCCATTAAACAACTGGATGAATGCATTTGGTAACGATTTTTTTTGAATGAAGGTTCAAAGAGTTGTTTGTTTTGTTTCATTGGTGGGCTCATTGATTCTATTATTATTATTATTTTTTTTTTTGTAGAGGAAGACACACCTTCAAAAACAGCAAAAGTTGAAATTCCATCATCCCAAACGGTTGGTAGCATGGTTCCGGGATCATTAGGTGTTGGGTTTCCACCTCGGCCAGCTTTGGGCACGATGCCACAATTGTAGGTTCTTATGTCATTGCTCATATTGATTCAATTGTTGTTTTGTGTCTTTTTGACTATGCTAAATTTTTGGTGATACAACTTCAACAGAAATGCATTGGTGTAGTATGGAAACATTTTAAAATGAACTGAGGAGATTTCTAGAAAATATATAGTTCCTTATCAACAAGTAATGGAAGGATTGAATTGAATCCATGCTGGTTAGGAATTTTTAGATTCTTCGTCTTGTTATTGCTGTACCAGCCTGAAGTGAACATGTTCTTCAAATTTCATTTCTCACACTGGCATCCTTTTTCCATTTGAAATAGTTGATGCTTGTGCTTGTGATTAATATACTATGGATTCTACTTCTTTTCCATTTTGGTTGCTACATTGACTGGTTTTTTGTTCCTGCTTTAAGTAATGAGAAAACACTAATCTTTGTTTCTTTTCTTTTTCATACATTTGTAAGCATTGCCATACCGGAGCAAACTGTTTCTCACTAGATTTTTCGTCATTTGATGCAGTTATAATCCTTCAATTCCTATGCCTCCTGGCGGGTGGCCTGTTTTACCTCGCCCCCAACCTTGGTATCCACAACATCCTGCTGTCTCAGTTCCACCTTCTGCACCAATGTCACAGCAGCCTTTGTTTCCTGTACAGAATGTGAGGCCACCCGGGCCACCTGCAACACCCCCCGTGCTTCAACCATCAATGCCAATCACTCCTCCTGGGATGTCTGCAGCTTCTCCTGTTCCTATATCTCAACCTCTGTTCCCTGTTGTTCCTACCAACAATATTTCTCAAAGCTCACCATTTTCTGCACCTATGCCTCCAAATAGCATTGCGTTAAGCTCTTCTACAGAACTTAAGAGTGCAGATCCACACATGGGCAGTAACACTTTAGCCACTAATAGCTATCATGCATCTGGCATTCCAGGTATGTTTTTTTCTTAATTTTTGTTTTCACATTTTTTCCTGCAGTGATTTTGACTAGTATCTGTTGGTGTTGGCTGGAGTAGAACTTTGACTTTGTGCCATTTTCTTTCTTCCAACTAAAAAACTGATTTATAAATGTAAATCTTTCTCGTGAAGTTCCCACAGAAGCCCTGACTTAAAGCAAGAAAGTTTGTGGGTTTCATTTCACTAGGCAACTTTGTATACCGGCACAAAATTTTTTCGAATTTTCAAATTCTCTTCAATTGATATCTACTTCTTTGCCATCTGGCTTTCAACGTTACCTGAGTTTATTTTGTGGTTGCCCACAGTTAACAAGGCATATTTGAGATGCATGTGAATTCAAACCTTAATTTTTATTTTTTTACTATAAATATGTTAAACTATAAATTATAGTTAAAATGATGAAATATAAATATGCTATATGTAAAATGATGGAATATAAATATGCTACATATAGCATGTTAGTATAAATTATTAATGATGACGGGGTGGAAATGGTTACTGTGGTAGTTAATTTGTAATTGTGGGGAGATTCGAAGTGGTGTCTTAATATCAAAATCCATAATCTCTATTTCTGCCCTCTCATTTGATACAATGCTAGATTTTTGGAAGAAGTAAAAATATGCCTAAAATAATTCTTCTACTCAATATCCAAACATTTTCCCTCTATCTAGAAAGCTAAAAACTAATTTTTATTATCAAAATCTCCAACTGTTTGACTTAGGATTTATGCCATCAAAATTATATAATTTTATGACTGGAATACTAGACAGAAGTCCCATAAGAATTGCTTATGTACACAGGCAAAAGATCTAAATCTGGAACTCATACTGACACTAGATTGATTATGAATACTTTATTCCTCCTAAGTGGTGAGCACAAGCAATTCCTAATGTGCCAGTTGTATTTGGAAGGCACCAAATTGATTAAATGTTTAGAATGTCGAACTTGTGTATCCATTATTTTTTCATGGCAACCGGCACAAATAAGTAGGAATAGTCTATTAGGAGTATGGTTATAACCCTTCACAGAGAAGATTTTATCTTCTGGCTCTGTTTGCAGTAGGCATTTCAATTGATAAAGTTGTAGATGACAAATGGATGGGAAATATGGCATTGCACTGGCAATCGACTCTTAGCGATGGAATATTTTCTCAATGATTGTAATCGTGGATAGAGTTCTGTATAATATATGGTAGTGGAAGCTCCTGCCAACTGGTAGGAGATTATCCATTATGAGGGTTTCCTGGTGTACAATTAGTAGAACTAAATAAGGCTAAGTTAGTCAGACTATATCTTGCTTTATCATTGTTAGTCCTGCTCTGTCTAGCTGGATTTATGGTAATGAAAATGGACACCTTGTTTTTCTATTCTCTTTTTGATAAATAAAGAATACTTTGGGTTTTTTTTTAGATATATGATTCCTTTAGGGCTTTTTGGTGTTTCTCTCATATTATTATCTGAGCGTCGGTAATTATCTATGCATCAATGCTGGAAAACATAGGTGAGAATCTGCATCTGTCTTGTGCTGTCCATATTCTATTATTCTCTCTCAACACATGTTTTTTACCGCAATTGTTTAGCAGCCGCAATATCAGCAAATTCACATTCTTATGCCTCTGGTCCAAATACGGGTGGGCCTTCAATTGGACCGCCTCCTATAATTGCAAATAAGGCTCCAGCTACATACCCTGCTACAAATGAGGTCTATTTAGTCTGGGATGACGAAGCTATGTCCATGGTTAGTATTGCTTTTCTGAAAGTTGTGTAAGATGTCTCTTTACGCTATTTTGGCTGTGTTTGTCATACTTGTTATGTGAAATTTTACAGGAGGAAAGAAGAATGTCCTTATTGAAGTATCAGGTGCATGATGAAACTACCCAGGTAAGTCACAATTACTTAATACTCAATTCTTTCATATGGATATGAAGTTGAGTTGCTCAACTAACCAGGTGCTCTTGCATTGCTTCTTGTTTACAATTTCTCATGTTTACTCCTTGTTTCATATTTATAAAGGTACCTGTATATGTACTTCAATTTGCTTTGCTTCCCTTTAAATCAAGAACACATATGAGCAATTTGCTCAAAGTATGCCTCTACTTTTTCTTTAACTCTGTTGATGTAATGAAATGTTTAATCTATTTTGGTCCTGTTGGCAAGCAATCCCGCCAATTTTGTGGTCAACAAAGGTTCAAGTAGGTATTCTCGTTATCTTCTCTGTAGTTAGTAATTTATTTCTGATAAGCATGCTGCAATCAACTCCAGGACTCTCCAACCTAGCATCATACAACATTAAGATCCGAGTGTATGTATTTACTCTTTTAGAAATTTTATTCATTCGATTTCATGAATTCTCCTTGTGCTTGAATCGCAATTTATTGGGGTTTGGGTGGAACAAGTACACACCGAACAGATTTTTGCCCATTCGTATCGTCATACAATAATTTTTAAGATCAAACTTGAACTCGAACCTGGCCCAGGTCAGCTCCTTTTGCAGAGTTTGGTATCTCTTGACTAAAAAAAGTTATAATATTTGACTGCTGATTATTTGATTGGCGGTTGTCCCTGTCCTAATATCCTTTTAACTAGGGTTTTGTGTTATAGATGAGCTCAATTGATGCTGCAATTGACAGAAGGATATCAGAAAGCAGGCTGTTTAGTGATAAAGGAAATGCTGGTCGCGTGGCGTTTTAGTGATGGTGGCGGCTAGTCCTAATCAAGTGCTGCAACAGCTGGGAATTTTTGCACGTCCCAGTTCAAAATCTGCTGCTTCAACACTTATCTGTTGTATTATTTAGGAGGAAGTCATGCCCGAGTGCCATTTTTTATTGTGAAGGACAGATTTATCTCTATTTTATCTTGGAATTATACAATCGGATCGGTTGTTTTAGTATTAAATTTGAATGATTACAGACTTGGGTACCTTTAACATTCTCCCGGCTATGTAGTTTGGGTTGTGCCTTGAACATCAATTTATTTTGAATCAGAGCTGATGCTCAAAGTTAAACCTTCTCTTCCCCTTTGCGCATTCTCTCTGCTTGAAAGTGCTGTTGTTAATGTTGTTATGTGCGTGCTGGTTTTATCTTGATGTCACTATGTGCTAAGGTCAAGGTGTCTTGGTTGCTCTCATTGGCGTCGTCAATATTTTGTTCTGTATGTTGCCTGGACTGCTTGGTTGTGTTCTCGATGGAAAATATGTGGGTGCCATTGAAACTGCGTTGCTCGCATGGTATGTGCTCTTCTTTGTGGTATGGCAAAGTTCTACTTGCAATTTACCCCGTGGTATGCCATAAGTTCTTGTGGCGTATGGAGGCTTCTTTCTAGCAGGGTTTGGTTCTGGTGGAGGTGGTATATTTTGTCACGTCGATGAATTTTTATTATTTATTTATTTATTTATGTTTTTATTTTCATACAAATTAAGGAAATGCTATTTAGCCTCACTGGGGTTACAACCCTAGTCTATGTGGCGTTAATGTGGGCATTAAATGATGAGTAATGCTATTCATCCCTATTGGGGATGAAAACACAGTCTACATGGCGTTAATGTGGCATTAAACGATAGGTGAAATTAAATAAGTCATTTAACTTATCATTTAAAGCTACGTAGACTGTGTTTTCATCCTCACTGAGGATGAATAACATTACTCTTAAATGATAGGTGAAATTAAATAAGTCATTTAATTTTCCCTTTCATTTAGAGCCACCTAGATTGGGGTTTCAATCTCAATGGGGTTACATAGCATTATTCAATTAGAAATATAATTTTTCTAACATACCTCTAAATTAAATAATGTCTTAAATGGGGCTAATTAATATTTGTTGATAACAAGGCACATTAAATGTGGGTCTATTAGAAAATTGAAAATTATCTACAATCATGTTATATGTATATCATGTTTTACATCAAGTTTGATATCATACAAGTTTGCGGATTTTTGTATATTGATTTTAACACCACCTTTTTCGAATCAATGGCTACATTTTAGAGGCGTACATGCAGGGGCGGAACCAGCACCCGATTAGGGAGTGCGATTGTTTGTGTTGGATCCGCTGGAGTCTTCAATAGAATGAATACCGTCGGGTCATCAAAGAGTTTATCTTAACATCTGTGTCAGTTGCAGAGCTGGAAGAAAAAGGGAAGAAGAAGATGAATTTTTTAAATTTGAGCTCTTTTTTTTTTGCCCTTTTGTTTTGGGTTGAAGAGAGTTGGGCCTTTTTTAAATATTAGGCCCAATAATTGGCCAATCCATTGTCCATGGGATGGATAATAAACATTAGGGAAAATTTCATATTCAAGA
>CAIGRT010108102.1:0-18212 GCA_903798405.1 Fraxinus platypoda | reverse complement strand
TTTGTTCAGTCAAGGGAAAGATGAAAATCCAACAGGATGGAGCTGAGCTCTTCATTTGGAAATCATGCTTGAAATTAGATATACAAGCCTTGTTCTATGAGAATATCATTTGTGGTGGAAGATACTAATTGTTGTTTGCATTTTTGCACATTTTAAGCTTATTGTTCTATCGGCGTGTGAAAAGATGACAAGAGTTGGTCAAATTTAGTTCGCCAAAATTTCAGCAAAGAGACGACGGCATGGCTTTATTTTTGGGTATTTTATGCATTATTATTGCCCTATGGCTTGGGGAAGATAGACAGACATAGAGGTAGGTGTACAGGGTCTTGTCCTCTGTTCTGGTTTTCCAGCTCAAGTAAGGAGTTTTTCTTTTGGTAGATCGTCATCCATGAACCATTGCCCTTATGTTGGGTTAGTTGTCATTGTTATGGCCAAAGGCTGTGAGAATTTTGCGAATGTTAGTCTTTGTTTTGTAGAATATTTGTCCAAATGTCGTCTTCCGGCCCGTGCAATTTTGTAAATTTTTTGCCGGCTTGCAGTTGATAGAAGCACAACAAATTTTCCAAATTTTTTGCTTGAAATTATAAGGTTAGGCTAGTCTCTAAATTTTCCAAATTTTTTGCTCTGTTTATTTGAACTTGGATTTGTTTCTTTTCGGTTTTATGTTTTTGCATACCTCAATTATTAATAGATATTTGCTTTCTTTCCTAGGAATTGAAGTTTGTCTTCCCCAATGCACAACTGAAGGTGTCGACTTTTTGGGTTTTCTTTTTTTGTTTTTGTTTGTGAGTTTCAAATTGGAGACGGTGTTGGTGGTGTGGCGGTAAGGTGGTGTAACTACTGGTTGTCGTGGTGTTTGGGTTTGTTTATTTGAACTTGGATTTGTTTCTTTTCGGTTTTATGTTTTTGCATACATCAATTATTAATAGATATTTGCTTTCTTTCCTAGGAATTGAAGTTTGTCTTCCCCAATGCACAACTGGATGTGCCGGCTTTTTAGGTTTTCTTTTTTTGTTTCTGTTTGTGAGTTTCAAATTGGAGACGGTGTTGGTGGTGTGGCGGTAAGGTGGTGTTACTACTGGTTGTCGTGGTGTTTGGGTAGTGGTGATGTTGGTCGTGGTGGTTGTCGTGGAGGCGGCGATAGAGGTCATGGCAACAGTGCAGAAGTGGTGGTGGTGGATCTAGCGATTTTGGTTTTCTGTGACTAAAAATTAATCTGTGACCTTAAAATTCGCCCGTCTGTGACTAAAAATATAATCCGTGACCGACTATTTTGTTATCTGTGACCTAAAAATTATATAATCTGTGACCGTGAAAAAATCTGTTACCAACTAATTTTGAAATATGTGTCCTACAAAATTTTTGAACCGTGATCGGAGAACAGTCGCCGGAGTGGTCGCCGATCATCGGAGTAGTCGCCGGAGCAGGGGTGGGGTGGGTTAATTTTATTATATTACAGTTAAATATTTAATTTAATATAATAATTGTGAATTATAATTAATTAATTCATGAAAAACCTGATTTTTGCAATTCTAAACTTTGGGGCCTAATTTTTTATTTTGGGATAGATAAAGCCCGAGTTTTAAATATAATTAATTAATTTATGAAAAACCTGATTTTTGCAATTCTAAATCTTGGGGCCTGATTTTTGATTTGGGATAGATAAAGCCTGAGTTGTGAATTTTTCCCAATTCCCATTGCATTCGGGCCGGCCCATCTGATATCGGATTTAACGAAATTTTTGCCCTCCCTAATAAGATGGACGAGAGTTTTGAGATTTATAACGCGAATGTGGTGTTGAAATACATGCAATAAGTGTAATTTACGTAAAATTAGATAACTAATTTCTTAATCTAATTAAACTAGACACTTTCACTTAAATTGAATTAAGGAAAATCAACTTTTATCCTGAATTCTAATTCTAATGAAAGTAAAGTTTTCTTTCATCGCTTCTAGCTTAAGTTTTAACTTGTCCAAAATAACTTTATCTCGAGCCCATAATACACCGTTAATACGAGCTTTGAAATGAGTCCAATATTAATAGGGTAATTCTTGCTCTTTCAATGATTAATTATTACATCCAAATAAAAATATTGTATCCGAAATTTACTTTCACTTTAGTCCTTAATCTATAATAAAATTCGCTAAAGTGCACTGTTCTCGACTTTTTTCAAATACTAAATTCACACCAAACGAGATAACTTTGTTACTTTGCACTTAGGTTCTTGAACTTTTTAAAAAATATGTTAATAGACCCAAAAACTTTTTAAACTCACATATAGGCCACATATCTTATTTTATAAAATTTTGGGGTGTTGTTGCGATTATTGAAGAAAAAAACTTTATTTCCTGTTCCAATTTTCCTTTATACAAGTAGGACACTTTTATTTCAATCAAACGCTTCTGCCACGAGGGATAGTTCTTTCAACTAAAAATTCAATTTTATTTTTCATTTATTTTGAAGTCGATTAGTTGGGTGTAATCTATTAGTTAACCATCGCTCGTCTTTTATTGTCTTGACTCTTGACCACCGATTTTAGACTCCAAATCGTGCTTCAGAATTGATGCTATTGCTAGTGTGGGATTTGGGTGATTCGGTCCAATATCTTGAAAATCGGACTGGACTGAGAATTATGAAAATAGAACCATTATATTTAAAATAATAGAACCATTATATATATCCCTACTATCTTAAAAGAGGCAATCCACCATTTACTGTTCATTTATGAAACTTTTTTTATCCTCATCTTATCCATATCCATCATCCACTATTCATTTATGAAGCTTTTCCACAAAAGGGTAATATGGACTTTCTCGTATCCACAATTGTTGATTCTTCTTTTGCCTCTGAAAAATAAAGGAGAAAGAAAAAATGGAAGGAACCATTTACTATTGGTAGTCAATTCTAAGTTTAATTGTATTCTTATTTTTCGAACACAAACTAAACCTATACAGAAAAATATAACTACAACTGTCTCGAACAGATCAAATTACTCTCATAGTCATCCAATTTTTTAGAATACAAATATATTAGAAGGTATAAACACGACCTTGAGAAAGAGAGGCGGCAGCGAGCGACGTAGCAGAGTAGCAGAGAGCATCCACGCAACACGCAAACAGCGCAGTCATGAGGTGTCCGCGCTGAGCGGATACTCCAGTGTCCGTGTTGCACGCACGGAGATCCAACTCCGCGCAGTGCGTCACAAGGTGGATTCCAGCTATACACGAGGTAAAATATCTACTCTCTCAATCTACATTTCTATTCACTTTTACCTATCTTCTATTCCAAGAAAGAAACCCTTCTCTTTCCCCTCTCTTCCACTTTCCCTTTCCCTTTTTCTTTCCATTGATGAGCATCTCCCTGTTCCCAAAAACAATATGAGAATCTGAATAAACTCCAAGGCACGTAAATCGCTATCTTTTAAAAGATGTTTCTCCCCTATCCAAAGATGTCACAATGAGGTTTAAATGAAAATCTCTTTCAGGATACAATGGAGGTGTTTGATTCAAACTGTGACAGTTTTTTCAAATCAAGAGAACACTATATGAGAGAACCGATGATGCCAAGGGAATGAATGAGTGTGTTTGTTGGAGAAAAGCTGTAACTTCCAGCAAGCAAACTATTTGCATAACAACAATAAACAAATAAATAAATTATGAAAAAATATCTAACATCCTTTCGGGGGAGCTGCCCCCTCGACCCGGCGACCTGACCGGGTAGGTCGATCCCTATTTCAAAGCGGCAAACCATTTACATAACAACATTAAACAAATAAATAAATTATGAAAAAATATCTAACATGTTTTTATTCGAGCTTTGGCCGTGGGTTAGAGTTGTGATGGAGGTGCAATTAACGGGTCAAAGACTCAAAGGTGGTGGAGAAGGGGTTGGAAGGAGTCAATGGGGTGGTTAACCCCGAGAAGCCGATAGGCTACTTCCAAATTGTTTGCACAAAATCATCCTGATGTTCTTCTGTGTTTTGTTACATTTTCATCAGATTTA
This sequence comes from Fraxinus platypoda, assembly GCA_903798405.1. Taxonomy (NCBI): domain Eukaryota; kingdom Viridiplantae; phylum Streptophyta; class Magnoliopsida; order Lamiales; family Oleaceae; genus Fraxinus; species Fraxinus platypoda. The sequence goes on along the minus strand of CAIGRT010108102.1, from coordinate 14,209 downwards.
TTATTAAATGGGATTTCTTTGCCTATTGTCATTTCGAAGTTTTCTTCATGTTTCCAAAAGCACGAGAAAATCGGTATTGAAATAGATGACCGACGACCTTAGGTATGTCAAATTTCATAGTGGTTTCATTTTTGGCTTATCTGTTTCTTCAGTTTAGGTTTGTTTCTTTTTCAGAAAGGTCTTCTCTCTCGTTAATTCTTCACACCAAACACGCTAACATTACCTTCAAAACAACACAACCCGTGCACCGCACGGGCAAGAAACTAATATTTTTTTAAAAAACGAACGTGACTTTTTGGTCAGTTCGGTTCCTATTTTCTCATGAACCCAATAATTTTGGATATTTGGTTCCATCTTTTATGCTTCAAGATAAATTTTTAAGTGTAAATTATTTTCTAATTTCTTGTTCCACTTTTAAACTTTATATTTTAAATCATGAAACTCTAAATTATTCTGAATATATTAAGTGCATATAAATTACGATATAATTGCGAGATTGAAAGAAATATTCTTGATACCAAATCAGATTTTGTTGTGTAGCTAGAACACATTATCAGACTAGAACAACTCGATTTTTGATACAATGTCATAACGGTTTGTTATATGTACATAATGATTTACCTAATGATTTTATATATACATGATGTGGTGAAATATAATTAGATCAGATTTTTGAATCAAATAATTTTTTTCTCCAATATCTTTTTGACACCTCATCCGTATTTAAACTATTATATAATTTCATTACATACAAGTAACATTATTCATATCTTAAACCCAATTGATTTTAACTAAAAAGTGGACTGAACCAATAATACTGACATATTTTAATTCGAGTAGGGTGGTTTTGATAAAACCCCTGTTTGGCCCCCATTATCCGAAAAATTTGTTCTCTTCTCTTTTATTTTCAACTACACAATTTTTATAAAATAATATCACACTAAAATGAAAAAGATTTTCTTCTTTTTCAGCTGCACATTTTCTAAAAAAATATTATTTCAAAAACTATAATTTGAAATAATGAGGGGCAAAAATGCCACCTCTACTATTAGCCTACCTAGACATGTAGGTAGCAAAATGTATAACCATAGTTCATATCAAAGGGGTTAATTCACCCATAACCCGCCCCACGCTACCAAGTTGAAAAGATGAGATAAACTCTGCTGATGTGGAATTCTTCAGGGGAAAATAATAAAAAAAACACAATTATCTTCCTTAATACTTTGTAATTATCCTTAAACTTTGATGTCTTATTCTATAAAAAAAAACACGATTATCTTCATTCAAACTTGTATCATCCTTAAAATTTAAGATATATTATAATTTTTTCTGTATTTGAAATCATCTAATAATCGTAATGTAATGAAAATTTTCCTTCAATAAGTAGTAAGCTGTACCAACTTCTTGAATTCATTATTACTATTTGTTTCCATTTGCGGCAGACTAGCAGGTAGCATAGTTTCTTCGAAACAAGCAAAAATAAATGAAGTGATCCTGACAACCCACCTCTATTTGATAAATCAATAAAAGGTTAAGCCTCTGTTTGGTATCCATTCTTTTTTTCATTCTCATTCTTCTACTAATTTTCAACCACACATTCATCAATAAAATAATATTTTCCATCACATCAATAACTTTTCCTTCATTTTCAACCACAAAAAAGGTATGATTTGACACAAAGAATGCATTTTTTTCTAGAATAATGGTTACCAAACGGTGCCTAAATCAATATTTGAGATTTTTTTTTCCTCCGATTTTTATCAAAAAAAATCCCTTGTCCAACATTACTTCCAACACAATGATTTGCCGGAATGTTTATCAGAAAAAGCTATGGAGCTCCGGCGACTGGTTGCGGTGTGTCTACTCCTCCATTGCTCTGCCGTCGAAGGCTGCCGGTGGTGGAGCCCTGAAAACCAATCCACTTTTTAAATCTCAAGCTCAATTTTTTACTCTTCCAGCGACGTCGTTTCGATTGAATAGTGATAATAGATTCTATTCTGTGAGTGTACTTTTTTCTAAATTTCGCATGATTTCTTTGTATTTCTTGTTTGCATGCAAGTAAAAGATTATAGAATATTGGGGCTTTTAATACCGCGTATGGAGTGAAAATAGGTGTTTGTTATTTCAATTTTTGTTGCTTTAATTGTTTTCTTGTTTATTGTTTATAGTGGAATGTTCCATTTGGGATTAAAGGGTGTTGCTTTACTACTCAAGCTGCGGCTGATCTTCCCGTAAATGGGATGGTCGATGTGCCTTTGGCGCAAACTGGTGAAGGTATAGCTGAATGTGAACTTCTTCAATGGTTTGTACAGGAGGTGAGTAAATGACCTGTTATATTGTACCATGATTAGTCAACACTGTTGCTGGTTCTGTGAATGAATTTTTTACTCAGTGCGGTTGTTGTTTCTTCAAATTGTTCCACTTTTCCCCGTAATTGAAGATTCTATATGTTGCCTGTTTTGATTGTGTTGTTCTTGCGTTCCTCTCTTTAATAGGATCTCACTCAACTTTGTTTATGCTAAGTATCAAAATAATTGCATTGGCAAGTGCTACCTCCAAGGAAAATTTAGATGATTTTACTTGCTAAATCTGTCATACAAGTTTACGCACTTCATCTACAACATTTATACGAGCTAGGCTTAATCTTGGTTCCTTGTAATGTATTATGTTGGTTATATATGAAGAAAGTGTCTATGTTAGACTTAGATCTTTTTGTTGATTGCTAGTATCTATCTCATTATTTGAATTTTGATAACTGCCCACTAATTATTGTTGACTTCAGTTATTAATACTTTTGACATGTTTGATAGAGAGCATTAGATAATAGATAGTATAGTGCAATATTAAAAATGTAAAAAGAAGATAAACTCTTTTGCATTGTAGTGTCCATCCCTGAGTACCAAAAATGCACTTGTGTACTATCCCCGAGTTTTCGATGTGAAAATTTTCAGACCGTTGCTTCCTGAGAGAATGGAAAAGTTTCGATAGTTTGATAAAGAGTGTGCCCATTGTATTGTTATTGTGGCTTGTTACATGAGCTGTAAAACACTCTTGTACCTGTTGATTTTTTTTTTACTGCAAATGGTGATGCTATTTTCAGCTGTGGTTTTCCTGTATGTGATTATCATTATACTTGATGTTATATTCCACATTCAAGTTAGAACAACTGTGTGGTTTGGGATGAATTGGATATTGATAAAATCACCTGGCAGGGTGACCAAGTTGAAGAATTCCAACGTCTTTGTGAAGTTCAAAGTGACAAAGCAACCATAGAAATAACAAGTCGTTACAGAGGAAAAGTTGCCCATGTTCTCCATGTTCCAGGCAACATTGTAAAGGTAAAAAAAAAACTGATAGAACTAGAATTTGTTGTAAAATCAAATGCTTAGGCCACTTTCAGAAAATGGAGTTCTAATATCGTCCACTTGTAGTTACAGATTTACTTCAAGAATAGGTGACAGAATTATGTGTACAACTTTGTCCATGAGAAAGATAAATTAATTCAAATACATCTCGAGATTTTATTGTATATACAAATAACAAATTAGCGGCATTTGAGTGTTAGCCATACGCGTGAGGAATATCTTTCTGGGTAAGTGACGTTGTTCCTTAATCTAAATGTTACAAGAAATCGTTCTCTTTTTCATGAAGATATATCTTGTGAATAAAACTTGAAATGACATTTAGAGCATGTTTAGTTAAGCTTAAAAAAATGTAAAAGTTACTTTTAAGTAACTTTTTGTTTAGCCTCGCCTTCTTCCATTCATCTAGATCTATGGATCTTTCGATGAAACATAGAAATTATTATTAAGTGCCTTGCATAGCCACAAAGTTTATGCCCTTGTTTGCTTTTCCATGTTTGCAATATCTTCAGTTTTACTTGGTTTTGTAGGTTGGAGAAACTCTTTTGAAAATGTCAATTGATGAAAATTCTCCTGCTATTCAAACTTTTGAGGGTTCAGAGCCTATTGAAGTAAATGATTCCAATAAAAGTGATTCAGATAGCCATTATTCAAGGCTTGGAGAAGCCAAGGTTGGTGGAGCATTATCCACGCCTGCTGTTCGTAATCTTGCAAAGCAATTAGGCGTAAATCTTGAAGATGTGCTTGGAACTGGTAAAGATGGAAGGGTGTTGAGAGAGGATGTCCTCAGTTATGCTGCACGAAAAGGAATTTTCGTGGAAGGTTCAGCATCCAATGCTTCTTCTGCCAAACAATTTCTAGGAGGAGATGAGAAACACCATGATGTTTCATTTGCTTATGGATGGCAATATGAAGATAAGACCATTCCTGTGAGGTATATTTATTACATTAGTAAGCACCGGAGTTAATTCAAAAGATCTAGCTTAGTTTTCATTTGTGAATATAAAAACATTTGAAGTTAAAAATTCCCATACTTAAAATCCTAAAGAGACTTTTTTTCAGGACGATAATGATCTTCCGGTGGATATAATTTTTTATGTTCTCTTTAAGAATTCATATATGTTCTCCTGCTATGCAACTTTGTTGAAGTAACTAGCGAACACCTGTCAATGTTTATGATGCTTCACAATATTTTAATTTATCATTATTATTTTAAGATTACAAGGCAATGATGACATAGGCAGTTAAGACATGTTATGCATAGACAAAAAAATGACTCTCATTTGTACAAGTGATGCAATCGCAGTAGAATAAATTAGAAGTCGCAAGTGTAGACTGAAACAACATGGCTCGTTGTCATCTACTAAGCATCTAGTTGCTTGGGATATTCCAGTATTTTGCAATGACCCAAATGGAGTGGTTAAAAATGATTCATGTAGACGACCCCAAATTATGGGAAATAAGACATAGTTTGTTGTTCTACTATTTTAAGATAAAGGAGAGAAAGTACAATTATTATTGCTAACCTTGAGGGGTTGCTCAATTGGTCAGGCCTTGGGTTTGCTCCCCAATGGTCACCAGTTCGAATCCCCCTCAAGGCCACTGAGGTGAGTACCCGGCCGTAAACTTCAGGGCCCCGTGGGATTAGTCGAGGTGCGCGTCTAGTTTCTTCGTATCCTCGGTCCTCCCAATGGTCACCAGTTCGAATTCTCTCAGGGCCACGGATGTGAGTACCCGGCCGTAAACTTCAGGGCCCCGTGGGATTAGTCGAGGTGCGCGTAAGCTGGCCCGGACATCCACGGTTATCAAAAAAAAAAAATTATTATTGCTGGATAAGAAATTTTAATACAGCTAGACAAACAATAATGTCACTGGTATTATATATTCGCAGGGGTTTCCAGCGTGCTATGGTCAAGTCAATGACCGAGGCTGTGAAAATTCCACATTTTCATTATGTAGAAGATTTAAATTGCGACGCACTTGTTGAGCTCAAGTCGTCATTCCAAAATGAGAATTCTGATCCAGATATCAAGCATACTTTCCTTCCCACATTGATAAAGTCACTATCAATGGCATTGAATAAATATCCCATGTTAAATAGTTGCTTCAATGAGGAATTTCAAGAGGTGATCCTTAAAGGTATGTGTGGTTTAGTTTTACTTAGTAGCTGTAAGTCATATATTTTGGCCTGTACTTTGTTATCCATACGTATGACGTATTACATAATTGCCACTGTTGGAGGAGAGTTTGCACCATGTGACAAAATGATTCAACTTTTACGGGTATTTGTATGCGCCATGATTTGTGGTGCAACTGATTTTTCATTTGTGGAGACAATCTCAGGTTCTGTTGTCTCAAATACTAGTATGGTGAGGATAATAGAGCAAAGGAGCAAGTCAACAGCAGGTTTTATCAATGACCAAGTTCAATAGATGATCGAACATGTTTGGCCAAGCTTTAAAAAGTTTACATACAAGTAAATTAGTAACTTTCGAAATGAATAATTTTTATTTCGGTCATACTTTTCTGTAAGCTTAGCTAAACATGGTCATAGTAATACTTTTCATAGTGAAACAATGTTCAAGTAAAGGTCTGGAAATGTAATATTTAATTTCAATGGATTTTTATTTAAAAAAGGCATACACGTGAGCTCCTTGATAACAACAGTCTTATCCCAATAAATTATACATCTAAGGACCCCCCCACCAAAAGAAAAAAAAATACGCTAACCTGTTTTTAATTCTATAGATTAGTCGTGCTCTTCTGGGAAAGTTGGGGTATTTATCTGTTTAACTGCAGCTCAATTTTCATCTTGCTGCTTCTTTTAGAAGTAGCTATTGTTTGTTTGTCCCAAATAAACTGTCAGCCATATATCACTGTGTAAGTCTCTTACGTCATTGATTACATGGTGGACTTTAATCATATGTTGCTGAATTACCTGGCGAAAAATCTAATGATACTCATCTCGTTCTTGATTATAAATCATAATTTTTGTCATCTTTTCTTTTCTGTTATTGAAGGGTCCCACAACATTGGGATTGCTATGGCTACTCCATATGGTTTGGTTGTACCAAACATAAAGAAGGTTCAATCTCTTTCCATCTTGGAGGTGAGTTCTAATTTCAATTTCATGCTTTATTTTTATTTATTTATTTATTTTGAATAGTTTACAATTTTGAAATTAGTCCTGTTTCATTTTTGTATCTCTTCTGTTGAAATTTTATTATGTATTTCCTTGTAAAATTCGTGTTCTTTATGTTTGATTTATTTCTTCAGATTACGAAAGAACTGTCTCGACTACAGCAATTGGCTTTAGCTAACAAGCTTAATCCTGATGATATATCCGGTGGAACTATTACTTTAAGCAATATTGGTGCAATTGGTGGAAAATTCGGTTCCCCTCTTATCAACGTGCCTGAAGTTTCCATCATAGCGCTTGGACGAATACAGAAAATTCCTCAATTTTCTGAAGACGGAAGTGTTTATCCTGCGTCGATTATGACTGTAAGTAGACCAATTTCACCCAAGTAAATGCACCTTACCCCTACCTGTTTTTCGTGAATTTGAATTAAATCATTGGCTGTCTTCGCGTTTCTTAAATTCTGCTCTCAGATTCTACTCTCTATGTGGTTTGCATGCATGTCATCGTGCAATTTGCTCAAAACATTTTGGATATTGTTTCGTAGGGAGGGTTGAATAGCGCTTACAATATTAAGAAGTAAGAAAGAACTAGAAGCTAAAATCGTGTTCGTTATATTGTCCAATCATGTCAAGTCTTGCATACCAAACACACTTTAGTTCTACTGATGACACTAATTTGGTCTCCTAATGTGATGCGAGTTCCTAATTACAAAACATGTTCGTTCGCAAAACATGTTCTCTGTTTCTATGATACAAATTTGTATTTGACATGCACGTATGTATGCAAACATGTACATATATGTATTGGTAGCTAATGAACATTCAAATAGTGAGGATAGCCGTTTTTAGTGCAAGATATGTGAAATCTTGTTAAGTACTGCTGTCATGACTTGTATCAGTACTATGATTTATAGCTTGGTTGACCTGAAAATTTCCGTGGCAGGTGAATATTGGTGCTGATCATAGAGTTCTGGACGGAGCAACTGTTGCTCGGTTCTGTAATGAGTGGAAGCTATTCATTGAAAAACCAGAGCTCTTGATGTTGCATATGAAATGACTGATTCAGATTTTCACCATTCAGCCAGTTGCATTTTGGAGCTTATATAGATGATGCTGAAATCTACGAATTAAATACGTGTTCTTGGCATTTGAACAAATGGTGTAATAAAACGCATAATTTTTTTTTTTTTTTAATTATTGAAATAAACACATCTTGAGGTTGTATAAAGTAGACATTGCAATGATCAATGAAGATAAAAAATAAAAAATAAAATAAAAATGCAAGAACCATTCCTATTGAGTAATCATTTAATATTTGACATGCTTCGACTCAACTTCAAAATAAGAAGTTTGCTACTGTACTGTTCAATGATGCACTAGCAGGCAGTGGTGTCAATCTGTCTGGTTTGGTCCGACCGAGCGTATTTTCTATACAGTACTATACATTTTGACACCACTCGTTGACAGCCTATCGCAATTACTAGTGCAACTACTCGTTCATTAACGTTATTTTCATAATGTTGTTTACTTGTTGACATGTATACTTTTTAACGATGTTTTAAAACGGGTGCGAGGCGCGAAGGAAATGCTTTACCTTGAGAGTAAATACGAATTAAGCGATTCATTGCTGAGTTGACCGCTTAATGCTTGCTTATATGCGCTTTATTAATTTTTTTTTTTCATTTTTTTCATAAATTTTTTATTTGATGAACTTTTCCAATTTTTTTAAAAGGCTTTTATTTGACTTTAGTTTCAAGTTTTTAAATAATGTTATCTATATAAAAGTCAAAAATGACTTTGTCCAATAAAGATTTAGATATAATTTAAGCTACAGTGTTATCAATGTTATGTAGTTAAGATTTTGAGATTTATCGTATATATGAAGTTATTATAAATTTGTTAAAGTAGAATTTGTGTAGTTGAAAGTTGAAATTATGAAAAATAATCCAACTTTTGCATTTCAAAAACTTGAAAATTGTATAATTGTAGAAATTATTAAGTAAATATAATATTTTATAATTTTAGATGTTTGGTATTTATTATTTATAATTATTAAATGATTTTTAGAATGATTTAAGTATTTAAAATAATAATAAAAATAAGTAAACACTTTTTTTACGTTTAGGCATCGTTTAAACTCGTAAAGCTTGAAATTTGGCCTATACATCTAAATAAGTTTTACGCTTTTTAGAACAATGTTTTTTGAAAGGTAAGGTTCACAACTTGTTAGTTTCATTTGCGCTTTCATCCCAACTTTTTTTCTAAGCTATTTTGTTCTCAACCCTGAAAAATAGGTGGTGTTCGTCCAAATGGGTGAATGTCAACCACTTTTTTAGTCAATCAAGCTGACCTATACATTCAAAAATTTAAAGAGCAAAATTGTCATTTAATGTTTTTAGTTAAAATATTAACAGATACGAAAAATTGACAAAAAAAAAAAAAAAGAAATAATTAAATAAAAGGTCATCTTCTTCCACTCACTCCACACTACCAAAATGTATGTCACATATCAATAATTCAAAGTCATAAGGAAAAATAAAATCTATCGGAATGACCTTTTGTTTGCTCACATTGTGAAATGTCTGCACGTCACACCCCACATGTATGACTACCCATATCGAAAATTCCGTTGTGAAATCTTACTCATATGACTACCCATATTGAAATTTGGAATTCATTTTCATTAACTATAATCTCACAAATAACATCAACAATCATACCCCAATTATGTACGTCTGTGCAAATTATATAGAAGAACACTCAAAAGTCGTATTGCAATAAATTCTCAAATTAAAAAATTGCTAAATTTCCCTTGTACAAGTTGGAAATAGTGAAATATTTGGAATGGATTCTTTGAAATGCAAAAATGAGCCAAATTAAAAAAAAAAAAAAATCATAAATACTGAAGTAACCAATTGCCCCTGATTCTATTTCAGCAAAAAACCAGCATTTGTTTATGTTGACCCCAGAAAATGAGCCAACAGATGTCGGGCCCACTCACGCCAAGTTAAGTATGATTCTTCCTACCAAAAAAAGGGTGGTAGCAAGGAGGAAATTGACGCGGGAGATATTTTGCGGCGATAGACAATACTGTTCAAGCTCCGACGGGTGAAACAAAAGTAATTGCTCTAACAACGATCACCAGCCAGAAATCAAACTAATTTATGTAGTAACAAACAAGAATATGTGGAAGGATAGATGAAATGTGTATAGAAGTTGTTACATTGTATGTCGAAATTTACGCCCAATAAACATGTAAAGAAGACGAAAAATATTCAACCAAGCGTTTATATGAAATTCTTGAGAGTTCAAGTGTATATTTCAAATATATGATTGTCCAAATTCCAATCAATAATCCAATCCCCTTTTTCAGTTACAAAGAGAACAAATTTATACTGTCTTGACCGACGTGGTGACCGTTGGATGAGAACCACGTGGTCTCATCTCCCTAATTGAAGCTTCACATCACCGTCTATACATAATTTAATACATTGATAAATGGTAAACAACCCTATACAATAGGCTGACACACTGACAAACTTTATTAAAAGTGTTACATCAATCACTTCTAAAGGATCTTCAAATCTATCGCAATAGACAGTGTCAGCTTCATGGATTTCGGATGAGTTTGAGAGCCTCGGAGAGATCTTTGAGGTGATTCTCTGAGTGGAGAGTTTCAGCTCCTTTCTTTGTTTCCTTAGGCAGTGTTTCAGCCTAAGGTGGAGTGCTTCGTTCTCGAGGCAGTTCTTTAGCATGGACTTCGGTTCTGCTTGATTTCTTCATATTTTGACCTCATGTGTCTTTATTTTGATTTTCTTGTTGACTTTCTGTCTACATGGCTTGCTACTTGATACTTTTACTTTGAGCCTCGAATGCGAGACATAACAGTTTAAACCAAAATTTTAAGCCCTTAGCTATAACTATTCACGAGAAGTTTGATGATGCAATATTCAACAAAATTAGATAAGATTTTAACTCTCTCTCATCGCACAAGGGCTAGTAAAATCGATCCTCCAGTTAAGTGTAGTTATATGATCATTTATCACACAGGGAACATAGTAAAATGAGCAACTGGTTTCTTTTAAAAGAAATCCCTGTTGAGAACTTGAGCGTACCATCGGATTTCGGTCGCAACACACTTTCCAATCTCTTTCATACTGTTCAATAATGCAATCAAACCCTACAGTTTTCATATTGCAATGTGATCAATGATAAGTGCGATTTACACGTTTATAGACTCTTATAGTTACTACAAATTAATTAATTTGAGTTGATTTCTAGTCATATTAGTGTATATTTTGATTTTTTTAGGTAAAAACGCCAATTTGGAGATGAATTAAGCCAAACGAGGAGATTTGAGACTTAAATTGGACCAAAGGATGGAATTGCATGATTGATGGGAAGTACGCCGACTTGCTTAGAAGACTCGAAAGTTTCATTGGAAGATCTCATAAATTTTAGGAAAAAAATGAACACTTAAAAATGTTTTGAGGATCAAAGTTGAAGAAGTCGGAAGATAGGGGACCAACTTGGACACTGTTCGAAGTTTAAGGACTAAAAGGGACAATTCTAAATAAAACATTTCAAGACTTGTTCAAAACGAACTTTGATTCCTATTCCCTATAATGATCTTGCTACATGTACATAAAGATTTACATAATGGATTATATAATACCATATGACATTCTACAATTTCTCAGTTTAAAACACAATCAACTTTTTCATCCACATCATATTACGTAATTCATTATGTACATATTTTTATGTACAAGTAGCAAAATACTTCCTATAAATAGTAAGATTAACCCATTGAATCATTGGAGTCATTATCCTCACTTCAGCTTTACATTTTAAACAAATAAACAAGATATAGACTTCATACAACAAAATACGAAACAAATGGGAAGCGGAAACAAAAGTACGAGCCCTTATTCATTGATAAACATTATGCCACTAATACAAAACACGACTTCAAGCCCGTTCACAAAATATTAGCACCAAAAGCTTAAAGATTTCGACTCCCGGCTTGACTATAAGTACCAAAAAGCTCAAGTATAAGCTCAAAATGTCCTCATGGATGTTATGGCAAGATGACAAGGTACTGATCTTTATTACAAACCAACCTCTAGTTTTAATAATTATTAGCACAGATAAGCAGGCACATGAGATTAAAGAAACTCATCCCAAATACAAGAGGGTTTAGAACTGCTTAATAAAATCATAAATGTGTTGACTGATCTCATCTGGTCTTTCTTGGTTAGTAAAGTGTGCTGCACCTTCAATCACGACAATTTCCTTCAACAATGGCACATCTTTCTGGAACCCACCTTTATGTATGAATTCTTTGATCCCTGGTACATGATAGGTCAGGTCAAGTTCCCCGACTATGAACTTCGCCGGCACTTTCACCTGAACCCCAGACCACGGGGCATTCAGTTCCCAGCTCCTGCAATTCATATTTAGAACTGTCAATTCAGAACATATCACTGAATTCAGCTTCAAGACAATACAGTGTATGTAAGAACTTTTGTGAAATCAAGAATGTGATTTACTCTGAACTTCGAGTTTAAAATTGTCAAAACAGTCAACTGTGTAGACATCTGAAAATTTGAATAATGACAAGAGGGTGTGGGAATTTTCCGATGTTTCTTTGCGACTTTGCTCCAGATCTAGAGAACAACATATGGAGGCGGCACAGGAGATGTCTAGAGGCCAATTACCTGTCTAAAGCGCGGTAAAAATTCACTCCTCCAGAGAATCCAGTCTGCTCAAACTTTTTTGCGTAGTAGTCCAAATCCTCTTCTGATAACCAAGTTGGCTTATCAGCAGAATAGCCAAAGCCTTTACCTTTGGGAAAATAAAATGGTCCAGGAGTGCGGAATGCAAGAAAGTTCTTGAGAACTTCTTTGGTGCCAATCTTCGCAAATTCAGCTTCTATTTCCCCAGGTTCCTGAAACATTGTCAACCAACATTCCTGTCAGTTTGATTATCCAAGATAAAATTCATTTCTTGTAAAGAAAAGGCTACATCAAGTACCAGACCCATGATTTGAATCATTCACCTATGTCATTCTTACATCGAAGCTCCACGAGGCAAAACATAGCTCAACTACGAATAACATATGCTTGATTCCCGAAATTTTTCTTCTTAACTTTCACTACGTACCCATTTACTGCCGCTGTCATTATATACCATTCATCTATTGATTTGGTGCAGAATTCAAGCAGACGTTAAGAATTTCAAAGATTATTATAGTATACAGTACTAAGTAGGACTTGATTAATTCCAAGGAGATGATGAGATTCTGAACTAATTGAATCAATAATTTCATCAATCAATCAAAATAATCCAAATGATTTACCTCCACAAAATTTCTAATACCTTTTTGCCAGGTTCAAATTCTTCTTGAAAATCTGACATAATCAGAACCATACTGATACAGGGCCCTAAATAAAGGGTATCAATAAACATAAAATGGATACAAATTTCTTCACGCCCTATTTCTCTTTCTCAGGTTTCTGTAAATCAAGTATAATAGCCTGTTCACCATCATCAAATTAATTCCTCATTATCTTGCTTAATTAGAGTGTGAAATCCCAAATGATTCACAAAGAAACATCATAAACACAAATTGTGGGAAGGGAATAAAGATTTCATACTCAAAATCAATGTGATGTTTCCCCCAGTTGGAAGAACCCACTTAGAACTCAGCCTTAAAACCAGTGTGTTCACACGGCTGACTTTCTAATTTCTATGTATGACATGAGACGGGGAAAAAAGGAGGACTCAAAAGTAGTCGTTCCAAGCTCACAAACAAATCTTAAGCATAAATTGTGGAGAAAATAAAGATTCAATACTCAAAATCAAGATTGGTGTCTCTCTCTCTCAGATAATTCACACACAAGACAGACTTTCCACGAGCTGACATGGGAATGAGAGTCAGTCGTTCCACACACACGCCAGTTTGCAGAATAAAGTACCTGAAATCTGCAAATATAGTGGTCATCTCCATATAGACTGCGAAAATTGTTAACAGGACTCATTTCTGGACTTCTTGAAGCAAAAGCAACACTCAAATTCACCAAAGCCTTCACCTTGTCAGGCCTGTACAAGCACAAGTGCCAGGCCATGTAAGCACCCCAGTCATGCCCAACAACAAAAACCTTATCTGCTTCAGGCGCAATGGCATCAAGGAGAGCAATCAGGTCACCCACTATGTGAAGACTAGTGAATTTTGATGAGTCCTCAACTGGTGCACCAGTGGTGTCACCATAACCCCTCAAGTCTGGCGCCACAGCCCTGTATCCTTGAGCCGCCAGGTACAGAATTTGGTGGCGCCATGAGTACCAAAGCTCCGGGAAGCCATGTAGGAAGAGGACTAATGGACCCTCACCAAGCTCGGCTACGTGCATACTCAGGCCATTAACTGGTATGATCTTGTGGTCTATTTTTTCCATCCTCTCTCTCTTTCTCTCTCTGTGTGTGTGGGGGTATGAATGAGTATTAATGAGAACAAAAACTACAAGAATTGGTGTGGTAGGCCGGTGAAAGGAAACTGTTGATAAGGTGTCATGTGAGCGCATTTAGGGGTATTTGGCACGGATTAAAATTAAATTTTCAGTGAATTGTGATATTAATTTTTGAAATGTGTTGTTGAAAAGATATGAGATCCATGAAAAATGTGGTTAATATTAATTGTTTGATTT
>CAIGRT010108097.1:5441-24227 GCA_903798405.1 Fraxinus platypoda | reverse complement strand
AATCATATATTTCATGAAATTCACAACTTTGATAAACTTTTCAACCAAATATTTTATTAATATTTATTAAAATTTAATAGAAGTATTTTTATCGAAACCAAACAAACAAAGGCTTACCGTGAAACTTGAAGAGATGGAAACACATAATTCTTGGCTAGAGCCTTACAAATTGTCAGTCCGGTGCTGTTATGCTCCCCCAAGTTTCACGAGTCTTTTCACGTCGATTCATGTAGCCTCTGAGTAAACGGAAAGAAATCACAAATGGAAAACACCAATTCTTTGTTCCCTGTCTTCACTTGAATTATTACTTTCATGTTCGTAGATGCGAGCTTGCTCCAATTATTTCTCTAATTGGATGATGAGAACTGGTAGTAGTAGTTTTATATCTGAATGAATTTAGAAACTTTTGATTGCTTTGTAGTTTGTATATAATCTGAATGAATTTAGAAACTTTTGATTGCTTTGTAGTTTGTATATAATAAAAGTTCTTTGATGAGCATGTGAAGAAACAGAAAATCATAAGAAAAATACGAATATCCCATGCATTTTGACCATGCTCGCATCCAAATTACCAGAATATCACACCACAATGCAGAAAATCATTCGTTGTCTCAAACTACAAGTCCTTGCTTGGATTGGACAGAAAGTTTGTCGTTAAAAAAGAAATACAAATCACAGAACCAGGTTAAGCCTGTAACAGAATCACAAAACTAGGTCTCTATTCCTTTATTTTCCGATATTATGCCAGGCTTATGGGATTCAAGTGGACAAGATGTGCAAAGAACTCTATAGTATGCCTAGACTCGATATTCTTTCAGGGAACTAAGGTTGTAGCATCGTAATACAATGGACTCGTTTAAATAGAAGATAAGTTGAAGTTACTCTTTGCTTAAGGACTTCTGAAAGCTTCACCAGCATAGCGAACATTTCCAAGTTCCTCTTCAATGCGCAGAAGCTGCAACCATATCAAAGGCCATAAGTTGAAAATAAGTTACTTATTTTGAAGTAAGGTAAGAGTTAACTTCAAAAGAAGTAATATTTTTTACTTGAAATAAGAAAAATGTAACATTTTTACAAGTGTTTGAAAACAATAGTACTTAAATTAAATTTTACTTATTTTTACATATAGTCAAACAAGCTCTAAATGGCCTAACAGATCATTCAGCTAGGACAAATCACAAAATCCAGGGTGCAAATTAAAGAAAGACATCGCATTCCTACCTGATTATATTTAGCCAACCGCTCACTTCGGCAAGGAGCTCCTGTCTTGATCTACATGGCAAATTATAAAGATTTAGATTAACAATTGTAGAGAAAACAGATGAATAAAGCTTCAAATATCATAGTTGACAAACCTGTCCGCTGGCCAAACCAACAGATAAATCTGCAATGAAGTTGTCTTCTGTTTCACCACTACGGTGACTGACCATTACTCCCCATCCAGCAGCTTTTGAGTCTAGTGCTGCTTGAATGGATTCTGTGACACTACCGATCTGATTTACCTGCAATTTATCCAGGGGGTTTAAGTGAGCTGTGTTTCAGCACCAAAATGCATCTGCCATTAATCAACCAATTCATATATAACGTCAAATGGTAAAAGTAAGTATAATCAGAGCATAGTATTAACACTGATAAATCTTTCACAAACAATCTATCCAAATATTTAAAAGATCATAGAATAATTCAGAGCATAATGTAAAAAATCACGAATTTCGAAGAAATTCTTCTTAAAGTGAAAATCTGAAGAAATACTATTATTATTGAAACTCCATTAATACAAGAAGTGTTGAAGAGAGACGTATATCATATGTAAATATATTTGTTTCTTGACTAGTTCAAATATCAGTGGAATTCATGTTTTCTGCTTATATATTCAAATGTATCCGTATAATAACGATCCGATGATTTCATGGACGTTACTGCATATCTGACTTCATTGACTGCTAGCTAAGTTCGGAACAGAAGAGCAAAACAAATAACACAAGTTGTATAAACTTGTGATGATTTGGTTCAATTACAATACAACATGATTGAGCCACACCCAGGTTTTTTGCATCTAAATTACGACTAGATTTAAAGAAACCCCACCATTCCTCCCCAAACCAAACTTATCTTCATAATTAACTGAAAGTAGTACAGATGAAAAACTGTCTCGGCCTATATTTTTCATAGTATCAAGCCCTTTCCAAGAAATGGGCAACGTAAATTAAGCACCTTGCAAAGTTCAAGAATATACATATACTGGTTGGGTTAACAGTATCTAGAGATGCCAAGAACCAACTAAAAATAGAAGCATGGCAATTAGATAAAATGAGAAAATCATAGAGAGTCAAAGGCCTTCTTACTATGGTATAGCATTTATTATAAAATCATACCTTCAATAGTAAAGCATTGCAAGACTTCTTCTGAATTGCTTCAGCTATTCTTTTTGGATTCGTAACCAACAAGTCATCGCCCACAAGCTGGATATCAACTGAGGATTGTAGTGATGACCATGAACTCCAATCATCTTGGTCAAATGGATCTTCAATTGACACAATAGGGAAATCTCTGATAAACTCTCTATATAGATCACCAAGGCTCTCGGCCTTCAGTACATGAGCACCATCGTTTGGTTGTTTCTTGAAATTGAGATCATACTTCCCGTCTTTCGTCAAGAACTCTGAAGCAGCAACATCCATACCGATTTTGATCTGGACCATTATTTTTTTAATCCACATATTATACAAGTGAAAATTCATTGCAATTGTGAAGGAGACACAGAAGAGGTGACTACCTTTCCTGTGTAGCCCGCCTTTTCAATTGCATCCATGAGCAATACCAATCCTTCCCTGTTATCCTGAACATTAGGAGCAAATCCACCTTCATCCCCAACATTGCATGCATCTTGTCCATATTTAGCTTTGATAATTCCTTTCAGAATGTGATAAACTGTTTTTGCCAAAGTGAAGAAAATTAGCGTTAGGTTATTGCATAATACTTCGTCACAAATACAATAATTAATGACCAAAATCATACATAGAGAGAGGGGGAGAGAGAGAGAGAGAAGTGGACAAGTTTCTTCATAGTATTACACAAATACTTCGAGGATAACCTTTTCATATACTAATTTCCTTTGTTTTTCATGCATGCAAGAAACCCACATATAAAGCGAGACAGGAACAGATCATTAGATGGATCTGAGTCGTATTGGCGGGACTTATTCCCAAGCCTCAAATTTGGTACTATTTAATCAGGGATATACTTGACCATGCCTTTTAGTTGATTGACTATCCTGTAATATATTCATATCTCAACTAAAATTATATTGGGAGCAATTAAGAGAATGCCTCAATGAGGAGGGAAATATCTAGTTTACTGACCTTCACTACCCATCCGAAGTGCCTCAGAAAATGAGGTTGCTCCTACTGGTAGTATCATGAATTCTTGCATGGCAAGGTTGTTACCAGCATGGCTACCTCCATTAATCACATTGAATGCTGGGACTGGCATAACAAGCTCTTTGGTGTTTGATATTTCCTGAATGTGTTTGTAGAGGGGTATCCCCTTTGCTCCAGCACCAGCTCGACATACACTAAGAGAAACTCCTAGAATTGCATTCGCCCCCAATTTTGATTTGTTTGGAGTTCCATCAATCTCCAGCATGATCGCATCAACATCAGCCTGATTCCTTTGTATAGAAGAAAGGCAAAGTGGTCAGTATCAGTAGTATTTTGGAAAATATTGCAATGATGAAAAAGAATAGACGTAAAAATTGCAAAATGTAAAACTATTGAGACATAATCTAATTATATTCTGCAATGAAGTGATACAGGAAAAACATGATATATATACCACATCACCAATATGATGATTTATTAACTTGTTTTGATCTCAATTAACTAATCACGCACTTCTGAAAATGTCATGATTAATAACAGAAGAACAGTGGGACTTTGTCTAATATGATTTTTTTTTTCCAGAGCTTGAGAACATCTTTCTGTCATTAACATAGCTCCAAAGCAATTCACCTCCATTACTAAAGAAGACACAGCAAAATTCTCGGTGGAGGGATTCGGTACAAAAGCTATGGAAGAACATATCAGAGAGAAAATTCAGCAATGGACACATCTAGCTGATCTAGATGAAATGTTAAATTGTACGTACTTGTCTAACAGCGTAACACAGCTTATGCCAGTACCAAGGTTAAACAGTTAGACTGTTCAGATAACTCATCTTTCAATTAATATATCGGTACATCATAACCTATTTAACCTCTTATCTACCTAATGAATGTTTTTATAGCAAATGCTACATGTGTGCTAGAAGCATTATCTCCACTTTACTCAAACTCCTAATCAGCAGCTTCTACCATCATGTTGTTGAAATGTTTTCCCTCTCTAACAACTTAAGCTTTCAGATAAGACAATTCAACATGGTATCCCGCATGGGTTGTATATTCAAGTCTTGTTGCCACTCATTTATGAAAATTGTAGACGTGTTTGGCCTTCGATAAAAAATGAATTCCCATTGGTGACTATAATAGTGTTAAACAACCAAACACATCAACCAATGGGAAGGGTTTCTTCATAATGAAAATGAAATCAGTTAACATTTTTTTTTTTTTGACAATCCATTAATCCAAAGCTAGCAAATGCACCATGCACAATCTTCACCGAGCAAAACACATACTAAGCAACAAGCAAAGAAGTTCATCGTTCCCCATGCAAGGCTCGGTTCTAGCCTAATCCCTCAGCTTCTATACCAACTCATGAAGAAGTATCTCAAATTTGAACTCAGTTCCCAAGATACTTATAGTCAGAACTCGAACATTGTGTCATCATTTGGATTCTAGAGCACAGTAATAAATACAACCTATTTAACAAGCATAAAAGCACAAAATTAACACATAACAGCCCCTTAAAATGGAAAAAGGGAGATTTTCAAAGTAACATTAATTTTACCTGACATCGACACCAACGAGCTTGGGACCCAAGAAATCATTGACATTTTTAACAGCATTGAGAACCCCTTTACCCCCATAAACACTCTTGTCCCCATCTCTGAGCTCGAGGGCCTCATAGATCCCAGTGGAGGCGCCACTTGGGACAGCAGATCGATACAGCGAATCTTCCCCCGTAACAAGATCGACCTCGATCGTCGGATTGCCTCTGCTATCTATGATCTGCCGCGCCTTCACTGTCTTGATCTTTTCCGAGGCCACCTTTGCTGCAGTAGCAGCCGTTGCAACGGCAATGGAACTACGGATTGTAAACGGCCGAGATTTGATTTTCTGGCTTGTGGGTAGCGAAAAAATCGATGTTCGTGAGGTGGGTTTGGTGGAGAAAATTGGTTTTGATCGCTGGGAAGGAGTTAACGCCATTGTATGTATGTGTATGTAGTCAGTATAGAGAGAGAATATGAGTGATATATAAGAAGGGTTTATGGGAAAATCCGTCAAAGGGGCGAAGAAGGCAGAGTACGTGTATTTGTTTGTGTTGAAAATGGCTTTTGGTGGTGGTTGGAGATACAGTCCAGCTGAGGGGGCGTTAATACGTAGGTGAGAGAGACGGGACGAGGGGGCTGGGGGCGGGGTTAGGTGAGTAGGTGTCTTTGTTTTTCATTTGTTTTTAAGGGAAGATAGGGTAGGTGACGATAAAATATAGGAGAGCATGAAATGACGAAACTATAGAATTTGGGAAAGAATACCACGTGAGGTCTTTAACCTATGATCTAGTGATTATCACGTACTAACGATGCGGATATGAGATGGGTCAATTACTTTCACTTTGATTTTGTTAGATATTTTTGTCACATTTTCTCATTTCCATATTCGATTAAAACGGAATGAGTTGTGGTGGGACGGGACGGGACGGGACGGGTTCGGGGCAAGGTGGCCACATTTATCGCCATGTTTATTTTTATTTTATTTATTTATTTATTTTATTAATTAATATTATTTTTTATTTTTTCCAATTTATTAAGAACAACTTATGTTCTTTTTAAAAATACTGATAATTTTTTTTTGATAAAAAATTTAAATTTGAAATTAACTTTAAACGGGGTGGATGACATGGACTATGTTTTTCGTCCTCACCCCATTTATTCGGTTAGGCGGGTAATTCTCGTCCTATTAGCAATGAGGTCAAGTTGGATTTTTTTTTTCCTTCATCCCTAGTGATGACAACAGAGAAAGTAGAATGACCCCATTATATCAATGTCGAAATTTTTGGGATGACGAGATTGAGAAGGGATGGGATGAAAGTTTTTCATGTTTAGTTTACTTATTTAAATTTAATTTAACTTGAAAAACATAGTATAATAATCAGGAGAATTATGGGCTAAGAGAAAAATGAGAGGGGTAGGGTGGGGCTACAATGGAGATAATGGGTTGAAACTCGATTAGAAAAGGCCCAAGTGTTATATTGATACTTACGTGTGTAGAGGTTGAATAGTAGACAATGTAATGACAACTAAAGACAAAATAAAGGGCTTGAATAATCTAGATACTTGAATTGATAGAAAATTAATTTATGAAAAAGATAGATGTAAGAGAGAATTTTTTTTTTTTTTTTAATTTTTCAATGAATAATCTGAATTAAAAGTTTGAAAAAATAATAATAATAAACGGCATGTAAGTGTTGCATAATTATGTCAAATTTATGTAGGGCGTGATTTATTATTTGCAATTATGGGTATTTTTGTGTGTGTAGTTATTTATGTTGACAAATTTGTAAATATTTCTGTTTCACCAAAAAAAAAAAAATGCATTTTTTTATCAATAAGTAAAATACTATAATTCTACAAAATATGGTATTTAAATTGTAAATATACTTCAAATATAGGATGCATTTTGTAAATTTTCCTAATATAAACTATAGTTGTTACTTTTTATATTGATTTAGGTTTACCTAAAGATAATGGTATAAGAAAATAAAACATTTGTTCTCATGATGTCTTCGTTGTTGGAATATGTCAAAATACCTACTTATTAATGTAGTTATTTTGTTTGTTTCCCATTTTTATAGTAAGAATGCATTTTGAAATAGTAGATTGATGGATAATATATGTGTGGTTAAAAAATAAAGAAATTTTTTAGTTTTGCGCGTAATATTATTTTATTAAAAAATGTGTGGTTGAAAAAAAAAAGAAGAGAAAAATGTATTTTCGAAAACAATTATGCTACTTGTACAAATGTGGTTTACAAAAGTGTATTGACAAAATGATATGGCAAGATCTAAGTCATTGATTTCAAAAACCGTTTTTTAAATCATTGGCCAAGATGTTGCCAACACGTATTTTGTAAACCAATTTTGTAACCTAACTTTNTTCGAAAACAATTATGCTACTTGTACAAATGTGGTTTACAAAAGTGTATTGACAAAATGATATGGCAAGATCTAAGTCATTGATTTCAAAAACCGTTTTTTAAATCATTGGCCAAGATGTTGCCAACACGTATTTGGTAAACCAATTTTGTAACCTAACTTTGTACAAGTACCATGACTCAAAGAAAAGTGCAATATTTTTTTTTGAAAAGTCATCTACTATTAGTAAGAAGAACCTAAAGCATGTGCCAGATTGAACTCATACTGGTCTCCATAGGTCTGCATGGTGATATTCCAAAATAATTAAATGAGGATATGTGAACACATGCTACAAAGGGCAGCCCCAGCCTCTGCTGTTGCCTGTTGTCCTAAAATGCATTCTTCCTAGAATTTCAACTTTTCAATTTTGTCCTTACCAAATGCTCCTTCTTCTTCAAGAAACTTTTCAAACTAACTTCATAACTCTGATTTTGAAGAATTTAATTAAGAATCAAGTTAATAAAAAGATTAAAATTCTTGGAACTGAGAATGACTTAGAATTTATAACTTAGAATTTGATTAGTTCTGTAAAGATTTTGGAATATTAAGACATAGAACAACAACCCATACAATAAATTGACATAGCTGAGATGATTATCAGGACCTTATTACTACAGGTAAGATGTATGCCATTGAGCTCAAGCTTACCCAAACTGTTTTGGCATGAGGTTATATAGACATCATCCTTTCCTATTAATAGAAGCCTATATCCAAAACCAATAACTTTAAACCCCTTGAGTATGTGTGTATGTATGAGACTAGGTGTTTATTATTCTTTAAGTGTTATGAGCAAGTTCAATCAAACACAAGAGAGAAATATTGAATTGCTATAATGAATATTCTTAAGAACTTGTAAAGAACTAAATAATTGTTCTATCGAAGAGCTGAACTCACAGTTTAGGGGTATACTCACGTCAATTTTTAGTTCAATAAGGACGACAACCAATCTTAGGTTATGCATTTACCTTAAATGGTATTGTGGTTAGTTGGAACTTGGAAGAGTTCTATAAAATAAGCTGAATACATACTGCTTACGAACCAGCATATGAAGCAGTTGTTCATTACTGAACTTAGAGTAGTTCTAAGCGTCGTTTGATCCAGTAACTATGTACTATGATAACAATGGAGTTATCACACAAGTGAAGGAAACATGATCTCATCAACAATTCAAGCATCTGCAGAAGCAATATCATCTCATGAGAGAGATTATTCGAAGGAAGATAGAGTGTACCTACAAACTAAAATGTTGGAGATGCATTTACAGAGCCACTATCTCAAAATAAACATGAACACGGTGTTTCATTTGGTACTAGAAAAATATATGTTTTAGTTCCTGTTTGAGTCCCATTTGAGAGGCAAAAAATGATGGATAAACTAGTACATGGATTATATTCCGTTAATCAAAAACATGTGTACACAAATACTGGAGTAACGACTTGTCGAATCATAGTACATACATATTAATGAGCAATTCAGTACTTACTCAAACATAGAAAATGCACAAATCGAAGTAGATAAAATGAAGCGAGATATGCGAATGCGAATCTTCTTAAGACGAATTTCGCCCCCTGCACTGGTGCTAACATGATCAAATTGACGTCCATCTCCCAAAATACAACGCTTATTCCAAAATTAATATAGCACACTATTAATTTTGTCGGACGAATCAACGCTTGACTGTACTGTTTTAGAATGGAAGATATCGAATAGTAAATATCGAACATGAAACTCAAAATGATATGAAAATTATTTTGACAAAATTTAAAGAAAAAATAATTAGAAATTAATTATTAGGAATTGATTTGGAATGAAGAAAATGAAATGAGGAGAGTTCTATTTATAGATTTGTATGTGTCTCTTTGAAATGTCACATCTTATGACCAAATAAATTCCAACCATTAGATGACAACATTTCAAAATTGATAATTTAGATCGCACCTTATCAAAAGATCACACACATTCGAAACTACACTTTGATAGGCACCATTTGCATTGAAGAGTTGCGCCTATTGGAGACTTTTTCAATTCACACATTTTAATATTTGTATTATCCGAAAATTCCAACAAAAAATGCATTTTTGAATAGTAATTTTTGAAAATGTGTCGTCGAAAATGAAGAATTTTTTTCGATTTAAGTATAATATTATTTTATTAGAGATAGTGATTGAAAATGAGTTTTGAAAAAATGAATTTTTGATAAAAAAAAATAAAAATAAAAGGGCTCAAACAAGGGCTTAATCTTGTAAAAGCTGAAGGTTGTTGGTATTATGCCTGGGATCTATTATTTGTGATGGAATACTTGTTACATTATTATTATCAATATATAAATCTACAATTTATTGGCATCTCTATTGTTTATTTATTGCTTTAATTGATTAAATAATAGGGTCCCACGAATACGTAGTAGTAACATTTTAATCACAAGGATTGCGACTGTGAGATAAATGTTGTGTTGTTTTATTCTTGAACTATTCCTAGCAGTACCATGATACCATTACTCCGGATAGTATCACATATTGCACTCTTGTATTTTGAAGAGAGTAGTTGATTTAACAAACTAAGGTATGGGGACATTTAGATTGAATATGTAGTTGATTTATCTCAAACTCAGCAAATCAATTACTTGAAGTGACGAAAAACATATTTGGTGAAAAATGAGATTGGACAATTTTGTATCTTTTAGCAGTTAAGGGGTTTTATTTCACGTAAAAGGATTGTGAAAGGTTTCGTCATACCACATGAATTCTCATCACAAAGGTTGTCTTGATACATTGCTAGAAGTCAATTAAGGACATTCAATATGAGTTAACAAATAATGTGGGTCTCAAATTTCAATTTTCAACTTCATTTGTGTGTCATTGTTGGAGATTAGATACTTGGGCTGATCAATTTTTAAATTTCTACACACATAAAACTGAAGTTCGAAGATAAATGATTCTTCAAGTAGCTAAACTCAACCCAAATCGCGACGTCAAACAACTGGTCCCTTGAATGGGAGTTAATATTTAATTTCCATTTTGCATGTATATTTCATTACCCACACTTGTTGTTTAGGGTGTGAGGAGGGTGAGAAAGTGGCTTAAAGCACGAGATTCAAGAAATGTTTAAGGCCTTGAAATTCACCTTTCACCATTGGAACAAAGAGAAATAATTGTTTTTGTAATAAATTTTCAACTGCTAATTTGAATTTAGTGAACATGGTTACGACATTCAATTTAAATTTATTTGGAAATAGCCATAAATACTCTGTCAAATGATTGATAAACACTACATAATATTGAAAATCATCAAATGACTCAACGCAAGGTGGACCCAATACATCTGAATATATTAATTCAAACACTGCACTACTCGTTAAAGTTGAAACAGAAAATGGAAGTTGGTGCATTTTATTACAATTTCAAGCATTACATAAAACTTTTTCATGAAAATCGGAAGACAGAGTTAATTTATGCAAAGAAATACTGTGTTGAAGAGTTCTAATAGAAGGATGACCAAGACGGTTGTGCCACAGTTGGATACAGGTTTTCCAGATCGGTTTATAAGAAGAAGCCGCGTGCGATGACGAGGCCACTTATAAACTCCATCTCACTTATGCCCCTTCATCACTGGTGCCCCTATATGAAGATCCTTCACCACAAATGAAAAACTTAAGAATTCAACCGAGACATGATTGCAATGACAAAGTTTAGAAATAGAAATTAGCTTCTTTTTTGAAGGGACACAGAACATTAGATAAAAGAAACAATTTAGAGGAAGGGAGAATAGTAGAACCATTCTGAGTAATATGCAAGCTAGTACCATTACACATTACTATGTCATCACTACTGTAATATTCTTGATTTCGATGCAGCGGTGAGCTATCGGCCGAGAATGAAAATGAGATGGCTGATGGTAGAAAAAAGGCCGCCAGGATGAGTGGAAGGGTAATTGCGACTGGAGCTAAAGAGGAAAGTGTAAAACCATGGCACATTGGCTGTTAAACTACCGACGGTTAGTTTCCAATTGGATCGAAAATTATCAGTGCCACCAGAGTTGTAAGGCTATCTGACTACCTTTGAACGTTTGTTTTGGTGACCACATTGGCTGTTAAATACTGACGGTTTGTTTCTGAGCTTCACATTTGAGACGATGTACATAGACAAGTATTTTTTCTAGAAGTTCCTCAAAAGTAATGTCCGTTTCACGGCTCAGATGGTTATATCCTCAAATTTGGAGCTAAGTCCATCAAGAATACGAATAATAAGAAATGTTTCATCCAATGGAACATCAGCAAGCGAGTGAGCATCACAGAAGCATTTTTCTTGCTGCATACATTGTGCGACAATAAAGGTACCCTGGGAGAGATGGGTGAGGATTTCTTTAAGTTGGTGAATGCAAGTGTGTGAAGGTATGGCGTAAACGGTGGCATTATCTTTAAATATTCAAGTTCTACAAGCATTATCTTTATTATTCTCGCTTTAAAGACATGTTTACAGAAGAAAAATAGATATTTTTTGTTGTCATATTTAGGACTAACCTGGCTCATTAGGTTGATCAATATCAAATGCTTGCAGGTTTCCACTGGTAACACGATTGAAACCAAACAGAAATGGCTCATTAGGCAAGAAAGCACCAGGCACTGCTTGTAAATTAGTTCCAACCTGTTCTATGTAGGGTGCTGCAACATTGTCTTGAGCAAATGTGTATCTACTTGAATCTTTCTTGGATTTAACCTCAGGAAGTTGAGGATTATAATCAAAGACGTTATTATTATTTGTTGAATCATATATTTGTCGATGAATTTTTTCATTGTTTTCCTCGCTTTGGAGATTCTGCTGTTCAAAATGTTCGGTAAAAATAGGCATAGACCCAAATCTCTTTCGTTTCGGCTTGTTAGCCTCAATCTCTGGCGATGCTACAACATCACTAT
Organism: Fraxinus platypoda; assembly: GCA_903798405.1. Classification (NCBI taxonomy): domain Eukaryota; kingdom Viridiplantae; phylum Streptophyta; class Magnoliopsida; order Lamiales; family Oleaceae; genus Fraxinus; species Fraxinus platypoda. The sequence continues at coordinate 11,969 of CAIGRT010108097.1, read as the reverse complement.
AGTGACGTTTTCTCCATTCACATGGTTTCCAATTCCCACTACGACATTTCTACGAAAAGGAAAAAGGAAAAAGTAATATTAAAACTAGGCACGTCAAGATCTATTGTAAAGCTTCTAGATGGACTAAGAATTAAATTATCAATATATTTAACTTATTCCTTTCGGAGTGATGTGTATAAGAATGAGGAGTTGTGGATCATTTTTCTATGGATTGGAGCTCTCCTTAGGCACCATGGAGATGGTCACTAGGGTTCTAAGAGCATAAAATCACAAAAGATTTAGAAAGAGAAATATCCAGAGAAATTTTCCAAAATCAGCATGGAGTACATGAACTATTCAATATGAGAGAGAGAGAAAAAAGAATTTGAAAATCAACTCTTTATGCAACTTCGTTTAGTGAATAAGTGAAAATGCCATATTTATGAGTGACTTATTTTCGATGACGACTATACTAAAAACACAAGTCACTTGAAACTGAAAGGTGCAAAAGACTTTGTATTTCGGTTAATGATTATCTTGTTTGAAAAAATGTACGTGTTTATACGTATAATGAAAAGATTATCAAATTTAAACTGCAATAATAACGAACCTGGAGATGGCTGGCCACCTGCATTCTTGTAAGACCAGGTACATTCATGAGCTCTAGGATATCCTTTGGGTAACATCCTACACAAGATATGAGTGTTATCATGTAAGCACAAATTAGCATAGTATATACGTATGCACACACTTGCACGCCTAAGCGATCAATGATGGATCCACAGATTATATATTGGCAGAGCTAAAATTAAGCCAACAAGATGATAATAATTCAAAAATAAGTCGACAAGGCAATATAGCGATCCAATAATAAGTCAACAAGGCAACAAAAATCCATGTTATCAATAATAAGTTGATAAGGCAACAACATCCGATTATTTTATTAAAATGTAAATTATTATCAATCGAAATTAGCAATTAAATGAAAAATTAATGATAGGCTTATCAAATAAATAGACAGACGCTAGATTACAAAATGGCGAATCGCAAAAAATCTAGAATTTCTACGTGTTTTGCAGATTTGAATCAGATCTTCTTATATTAGACCAATATAAGCAAAATTAATTACTAAAAAATCATTAATAAATATTTCCCTTCAAGAAAAAGCAATTACTAAATCATCACGAGTCAGATTAAATGTATGCGTGCCCTAAACCAACTTGCTGCATGTAACTCCGTCGTGCTGAAGTAAAAACACCCACAAAATTGACGCAGCTGGGCTAGGTTTTGTATAGTAGGAACTTGGATAACATTCTACGTGTCAATAACGGCAACAATGAAATTTATATATAGTCAGAGGAAAATTCGTTGACTTTAAAAATCGTGGGTTACCCTATGAAGTTTCACGGTTCCCTGGGATTGAATTTGGGTCTTTCATGTGCAACTTTGTAACTAGCATTTATTACTACAGAATAAACCAATTTGGACTTGGACTTGATCCAATTGGTGGTTTAGTTTAGTAAATTTGGACTATGGACTTGGACTTGATACAATGGTAAGATCACAATAATTAGAATGCCAAAAATATAATGAGAAAAAGGCTTACTTCCTTCACCAAGTTGAATGACAGCATCCAAAAATTTGTCATGGAGTTCTTGATTCCATTCTGTCCAAACCTTTTTAGTTTTAACTTTCTTTCTTGATTTGCGTCCATTTTCAATAACGTCGTTGTCATCACTCGTAACATTTTCCAATGGAATTTCTTCTTCAGTCCCAAATCCGTTGCTCATTCTGTTGAATGCCGTCTCATCTCCAAGTTGTTCTTTTGCTTTAAGTCTCCATATCTTCTTCCTCCACACATATTGCCATAGGTACTTTACATTCTCCATTTTAACTGGTTTTTGGAGAAAAAGAAAGGCACCTTGTTCTAAAGCACTTCTTGCCATCATATCATCGTCACAATCGCACATCACTTGAATAAAAAATGCAAAATAGAATCAGTGTAAGTAGACTCCATTATACTATATTGGTTAGTATTTAAACAATCTTGCAGCATTGCATTATCCAAAATGACTTGTACAAATGAGGAAAAGACAAATAATTTTAGAAGGTTAAATATAAATTAATCAACACTCACAAATCACTAGCAAATCCATTTTAACTGCTGCTTGGAGAAGCTTGAAGGTGCTTGTGTCAGGTGAGTAGATATTTGCCATCACAATATCAAATCTATCCTTCCCATTTGATAGCATTGACAAAGCATTGGAGGCATGTTCAACGCATTTTGCTACAAAAAAACAAAAAAAAAAAACCATTATGTCAGAAGCAAAAAGAAACATAATTACGTAAAGTTCGAATATTGAAATTTATAATGACAATCCATTCTTTCATCGTAATTTTGCAGATTTCCTTATTTTCTCCCTTTATACTAGCCAGTTTATTTGTCCTCTTCTTTTTCTACAATCATTATTGCCTACGTGTTCTTGCTCGAACATTAATGTGTGCTTGTCTAAGGCTAGATAGGGTACGAATAGATTAGCAAGACAAACTAGTTCTATAAAATATATAGCAAATTTTTCTAAATGGAAAAATACGAATCGCAAACACGTACTTTAATTATCAACGAAATGCGAATGATGGACAAGTATTTTCCGAAAAATTGAGTCATTTTTTCAAATTGTAGGTGTTTTAAGATGTGATTTTCCTTTCAAGCAATATCAAGAATTAATTAAATATTATGGTCATAGAAAAGTATCCCAGGACATTAATTACTCATAGACAAAACGATGTCCTTTGTATTTGTACAATTAAAAAACAGAAAATGGAAAATATAAACGACTCAAAATCAAGTATAACCTATCGTCTACTTTGCAAATGGGCTAGGTTCACAGTTCAGAAAACATTAATATGCACATTTAAATACAGAATATGGCACAAAAAGAAGATTTATAGCCGAAATAAACATCATTGTTCCCATCGCTATTACAGAACTGTACATGAGATTTTCACCTCATACGGCTCCTCGAAGGTTAAAATAAATTACTAATCAAAATCTATCATTGTACTTATTTATTTATTTTTTTACAAAAACACATGTCAAAGGACATCAATTCAAATAATAAATTAAAGCAAGAATGTTCATCTGTCATAGCTATACTTGTACTAAAAAAAATGAATTTTGGATGTTATGAATATTTTTACCTTTATATGAACAGAATTCCAGCATTTGCTTTGTTGAAATAAGATGATTAATGTCATGTTCAACTAGCAAAACATGGACATCTTGTGTCCTCCTTGAATATGAAGCCATTGAAGTGCTTAGATGAAGTATCTGAACTCAAAAAATGACCTTCTTGACAGTGATTGACTGAAACAAGTATGGGAAAAGAAAGCACAGAAAATCCCTTGAAAAGGTTGATGTTGGAAGAAAATGTGATACGAATACAAATATCTAAAACCAACCGAAGACATTTGCATTTATAGAGTCATTTCGTGAGCGTGCGATGTTGACTTCTAGTATAAATAATACCTCTTAAAGATTAGGTTGATATGAATACATATTTGAAACACACCACAGATACTTGTATATATACAGTTGTTTCATGGAGGGTGTGATATTGACTTCTAGTAAATACAATACCTCATAAAGATTAGTTTTTATGACCGGATAAGTGTTCTTAAACTTTTTAAATGTTATTATCTCATTTTGGAAAATGGAGAGTTTTTTTTTAATGCTTAAATTTAAAATTTAGCTTTTGCATCTTTGTGTTGTGGGCCCTTGTCAAGTTGACCAGCAATGCTCCAAGTCCATGGATTATAATATGTGGTTGGAAGGTAATAAAATTAATGATATCTAGAGGTACCAGTGATTCTTAGCACCGGTCTAGATGGCAATAGGGATCCACTATTAATTCTTCAATAAAGTTGAGATAAATTTTTATTAATTAGACAACTAAAGATGAGCACCAATGCCACCTACTGGTGCTAAATAGCATTATTTAGGTAATAATGATTATCCACTGTTGTGGTGACCATTAAATCATCATAAGTTATATTCTTTGGCGATAGAAATTCGTGCCATTCGAATATATAGATATATAAATTTGACTTTAGCGATTTGCTCATAGAGTTTGAAATCACTTTAAATTCAAAACTCACTTAATGTTTTACATAAGTCATTCTTCTACATTATTTTAAACAAATAAGTTTAGCATCTGTTTGTTTCCACTACTTTCACCCAAAAAATGAGAATTTTTACCGTAGGAATAGTGCCTAGCCGCAATAGTTGACCATTTTGTGAGTGAGTGGGCTCCACTATTTTGAAAAAAGGGGTCAAATTTCTCATTTTGTTGTTGAGAGTAGTGGAAACAAACAGGGGCTTAAAAATGAACTTTTAGAATTATTTGATAGCAAGATCTATTTTCTTTGCACAACCGATATATGTTACATATACATATACATATTCATATAAATTGAGTGTTATATATGGATTGTTAATAATTTTTTTAAAAAATGTTGACATTTCAAGATAGATTCAAAATCTTAATATGATATCACAACTCATTAAACTCCGATAGGAAATTTGACTCAATTAAGATTTGAATGAGAAAATAGATTCTAAGATTTGTGTGATCAAAATGAGTCGCCTTCTTATAGGAACATGTTAATCAAGGAGAAATTTTAGATCAGTTTAATATTGAAATATACACCAATATATAAAGACTTGATTTATTCCTCTTAACAAAGTAATCATTAGATGAAACTCTAAAGTCTAAATCTTAATATTGAAATTATATACTCGCACTCGATATATTGCAAGTGCAATAGTTATATTTTCAATGAAACTGTTTTTTTTTTTTTTTGTTACGGTAAAATCTTTCCATTTTTGTTTCATCCTCAACTCCTTGAAATTTATTCATGTGTTTATTTGGCTTCCATTAAAATTATAATTCATTTCCTCTATCTTCTTATCAATCACACATTTTCAATAAAATAATATTACACATAATCCCAAAATTTTTTCTTCGTTTTTAACCACACATTAAAAAAAAAAAAAAAAAAACTATTCCACCCATTAAAATTTCAAATATTGGGGGCTATGACGTATTGATTACCCGACCAGTCTACTAATATAACATCAAATCATTCCAATGTTTTTATGGATTAAACTAGTAGTACACACTTGGTGTACATAAGTTTGACACTCCATGTGTTGTCAAAATTTATGTTATTGATTGTTTAAAATGTTGTTAAAATCCACTCGTGAGGAAAGTGAAAAATATACTGCCTTTACTGCTAGAATTAGGAATGAATCTGATAAGGGGAGTGAGAAGGTTGAGAACATAAGTAGTGGTGAGAATTCAAAAGAAGATTCTAATAGTGAGGGAGATATTCATGAGGCTTATGACAGAATATATGAGGAGAGCATTAAGATTATAACAAAAAAAAAGCCTTAAGTACGAGAGTTACGGAAGTTGAGTCGGAAAACGAGAAACTCGTAGCTTACATTCTGGGAAGTGGGAAGCCGTCCTTAGGACATGTTTGGTTTAAGTTTGAAAAATCTACACAAATCCTACACTTTCCGTTGTGCTTTTTTTTTTTTACCAATATTGGGTTAGAGACTCATTTAGGATATATTGATTCCCAGATGAATCCATTGTCAATTAACTTCTTAATTTCATCTTTGAGAGCTTCATATCTCTTTGGGTTGAGAGCTCTTTTTTTTTTTTGCCCGTGTGTCGTGAACTTCGAGTCAATATTCAAATGATGGCAACTGATCATTGGGTCTATACCAACCATGTCTTCGTGCTTTCAAGTAAAGACATCAAGATTTTTCAGTAAGAAGCTTTTCAGCTCATCCTTAGCTTTTATGTGCAGATTTCTTCCAACCTGCAATCGCTTGGAGGGGTCCTGTGGGTCTATTGGGAAGCTTTCAAGTTCTTCCGTAGGTGCTGTTTGAGGCTTGCAATCAATGATGTGAGGGTCCAACTCCTCAAAACTAACTGTTTCTTCAACAGTTCTCCCTTCTTCAAGGATGATCTGTTTTTCACAGACAACCTCTTCTTCAGAGGTACGTATAACTCCAGGGATGAACCCTTCTTTAGAGGCATCCGTCATTTCGACATCTTTCCCTTGTTCAGGTTTTTTTTTCTTGTTCAGGGACGTCGTCCATGTTAATGTCTGTAGTGATCATATTGACGCTTCTTGGTTCAGCTTTCCTTAAGGAGTTCGAGTAACATTTGCTTGCGCTTATTTGATCACCCCGGACCGTTGCAATTCCATTCTCTGTTGGAAACTTCATGCATAAATGATGAATGGAAGTGGCAGCCCTATGGATGGTAACGGGGTGGGGACGGGGTGGGGAATTCCCCACCCCGTTTAAGGCGGGGCGGGGCTGGGTCCTTGCCCCATTTACTACCCATTAATTTTTTTATTTTTTTTATAATTTATTTTTATTACCCATATTTATTAGATTTAGACAAATATTTTTAGTTTTTATTTTCTAATAGAACTAATAAAATTTTTTAAAATTTTTTATTTAAATTTATG
>CAIGRT010108095.1:0-18129 GCA_903798405.1 Fraxinus platypoda | reverse complement strand
TTAGAATTTCACATTCACATTCATGTCCATATTATTAATTCCAATGTTTTGAAAATCGACCAGACCATCTATAATCTATTAAATATCACATCAAGGGAGAATAATTTTTTGGACGATTATAGCCCTACTACAATTCAATTATTTCAATAATACTTTATTTTTTGTTTTTCAACATGTATTTAATTTACAAACTGTAATAAATACTATAATTAATTTTAAAATCCTAAGGTAACAATGCTGGACAAATACAACATCGCATTTTGATAAACTTCAACTAGTCTCTTGGGACGTGGAAGGTCGACGAAGATGGAAATTATATTCACAATTCCGATGGGAGAAAATTCACATTAGACTTCTTCATCAAGACTTTGTAGTAACAATTTTTATAATTAAAATCAATAATTCACTCACATATCAAACATCAAAAACATGCCCAAATTTCTAGTTCAACAATTTGTGGTTAAATCATTTTATTCACCCAAATTAAACGTACCCAATTTTCAATTAGAAAACTTATTTCAAACATTAACCTTTTTTTTAATAACCCAAAACTTGGACCTTCTTTACGATGTTGTAGTCGAACCCTTGGGATACGACGTCCTACTCCTCGAGTATCATGGGATTCAACTGACCCCTCCAGAGACTCCCAAGAAAGCTATTTCAGCCCGTCGAGCAGTTAAAAGCAATTCACTCTTGAAGTTATGATAATGATTTTTATTTTCTTCCTTTTTGTTTTTATGAAGTCGGTAAATCAGCTAAGAGCACTTAACATATTCAACAATAAAAATATGTGATTACTGTAATGGGTGATTGAGGAATATGGGAAAGGAAGGGTGTTTTGGGGTTAATTACTTTAATAATTACTTAAGTTCTAAGTAATTATATCAATGGTCACTAAAGATAATTTTTTGAAGATAATAATTACTCGATTTTCTAAGTGTTACACTAATCATCACTCAAATAAAAAAAATTAAATTAAATTAAATTTAAATCTTAGGTAGCGCCATCAAGTGACAACATGTCACCAAATGGTACGCTAAGTCAACAAATTTGGTAAATTAAGAATTGAAAGTTAAACACGTTCGGGTGAGAAAACGTGACGTAGTTTTAATTTTGATTAGATCTTTGGTCTTAAATCGTATGGTAACCCCACAATTTTCTTTTTAATGCAAATTTTGCTATCTTTACATAATAACTAACGATGTTTGGTGACACTTCAAACATTTTAAAGTCACTACTACAACGTTGATTGATTAGCATTAAATTTCCTTGACAATGATGACCCTCGTAACCATATGTGACAATTCTGTGACATTAAATAATAGGTTCAATTAAATGTAAATACAAAGAGATCCATGTTAGTGGACATAACATTTAATAATATCAAACACAACAAGAATAGCATTACTATATTTTCTTAGAGACTCTACAATGAAAGGAGGTTCAATCAACACATTATGCCGTATCGATCTCTTGGTGGTGTTGTCTACGGTGCAAAATATTGATATTTCTGTAAAGGATGTTTATATTGGCACCATAATTTTTATTTGTTACATCACATTTTAATTGTAGTTAAACTCCTTAATCTTTACTTGTTGTAGTAATTATATCCTTAATTTTTTTCGTTTATATTAAAATATTTTGTTCACATACTTTAAAATGAGGAAAAAATATTTTTTGTACTATTTTTTTTTTTTTTTGTAAAACATGATGAAATAATAAGTTGTTATACGCTATTTTAACATACTTTTTGGACGTAAACTGTTATTAAATACAAAATGTGTTAATTAATAGAAAGTTTGAGAATAAGAAAGTTATAAAAAATTGTTTGGGGCATAAATTGTAGAATGAATAAAGATTGAGAACCTTAAGTGTAATTAAAATGTGGTGCAAAAAATAAAAATTATGGTGTGAATATAATTAACCTTTTTTAAAATGAGTATATATATATATATAAATTACTTAAATATAGGCCCCTGTTTGGTACATTTTCTTTAAAATCCTTTTTTTATTTTTTTTCTCAAATTCATTTTCAACATATATTCTCTTATAAAATAATTTTCTATACATAAATTCATAACTTCTCTTTACTTTTTAACCTACATTCTTTGAAAATTTGTTTTTCATAAAATTTATTATAAAAAAGCTACATCAAACTAACAAGTTTTATGATTTCAATTAGACCTCATGCACAAAGTAGATCCTTTCTTGGATCCTCTACTTCTCTCTTTCAACAAGCCACCAAAATCCTCAATCGCACATATCCATCACCCACAGGGCCCTCTAGATATACGTTTGTCGTTCATGTCACAGTCGAGTCACCTTATCATCATACAATCTCATATATTTTCTCACAATTTTTAATCAAGCAGTAGTTGAATTTTAACAGCCTTGAAGAGCCTACACGCACAAAGTACATCCTTTCTTGGATCCTCTACTTCTCTCTTTCAACAAGCCACCAAACATCCTCAATCACACATATCCATCACCCACATGGCCCTCTAGATATACGTTTGCAAACGTTCATGTCACAGTCGAGTCACCTTATCATCATACAATCTCATATATTTTCTCACAATTTTTTTATCAAGCAGTAGTTGAATTTTAACAGCATTGAAGAGCTTATTGATTTTGGAGCCACAACCACTTGACATTTTTCAGTTACTAGTCAGAGTTGAACGTGCATTGCACGTTATTTTGAAATACTTATAATTGTTACAAAAGTAATATTTAATATCAATTTGTTGGGAGGATTTGATGAGACTCAATCAAACTAAAGAAAATAAAATTTAGGATAAAAATTTAAAAGAAGAAAATCATATTCTCAAAACTCAACTTGTATAATTGAATTTTTTTGTGAAAATGAAATACTACAATTGAGTAACTTTTTTATACTACATTTAGTACATAAGAATTAATTGATAATACATAAATTTAAACACACTTTAAAATTTCTAGATACATGAATAAAAATAAATTCATCTATAATAACTCTAAATTCATGTAGATCAAGATTCATCAAGTCAAGATTCATTGAGTCTAAATTAATATGAATATTAATTAATTGAGAATTAATAACATGAAATTCGTACATGACAAAGATTTTGTAGTATTTATTATATATTGAAAAACGAAAAGTAAGGTATTATTAAAATAATTGAATTATAGTATGATTAAAATCGTTTAAAAAATGATTCTCACTTGATGTGATATTTAATATATCATAGATTCATTATATATTGGAAAACGAAAAGTGATGTATTATTGAAATAATTGAATTGTAGTATGATTAAAATCGTCCAAAAAATGATTCTCACTTGATGTAATATTTAATATATTATAGATGTGTTCATTTGAATTGAGCATGTAAATATCATATTGGGCCCTTGTTTGAGCTTCATTTAAAAAAAAAAAAAATTATTTTATCAAAACCCATTCTTCAATAAAAGAATTTTACATGTAAATTAATTCTTTTTTATATTTTTTTAATCACACATTCTCCAAAAAAATTCACTATTCCAAAATATATTCTTTCTCAAAATAGGTCTCAAACAAGGGCTAAATGACATCCAATAATATCAAACATAACGACAGTAATCAATTTCACAGAATAGCATTACTCAATTTTCTTAGAGCCTAAATCTACGATGAAGGGAGGTTCATTGTCTATGGTACGAAAAATATTAATCTTTTCTGGAAAATGAATATATAAAAAAAAAAATTACTTAAATATGGCCCTCGTTTGTTACATTTTCTTTAAAAAATATATTTTTTAAAATTTATTTTCAATATATATTCTCCAATAAAATAAATTGTATGCACGAACTCGTAAATTTTTTGTACTTCTTAAAGTTCATTCGTCGAAAATATTATTTTTCACAAATTTATTCTAAAAAATCTACATTAAATTGACAAGTTTTACGATTTCAATTAGACCTCACGTACAAAGTAGATCCTTTTTGGATCCTCTACGTCTCTCTTTCAACAAGTCACCAAAATCCCCAATTGCACACATCTGTCACCCACGTGGCCACAACGACCCTATTGAAAACCAATCAGCACACTCCACGTATCATTAACAAAATGAATAATGCTCTATGTTAATCCTTTCTTACAATAGTGTAGGAAAGAGTGTGTGTGGAGGTCACTATGGGAAAAAAAGGGTAAAAAAAAGGTGTAGGAAAGAGTCTATGCATTGTAACAAAATATAACAAGACACGTATCATTTCCTCCACATATACTTTTGTCATTCATGTCACAGCCGAGCCACCTTATCATCCTGTAATCTCATAAAGACGCCATGAATATTCGACAGAGAAGAAAAGAGAGAACAGATGAATTGCTATAATTTCTCTCCTAATTAATCAATAAAATTCCAATTACCCAATAAATGTTCAGCAAAAGTATTTGTATATAGATATATACGTATACATTATAGTAATCTGTAATTGCAGTTGAAGCCCTAGAATTTGAACTCTGCAACTCCGCTATATGTGAATAAGTGAAATTGGATGGGATCGGTTGACTTGATCTGATTCATTTTGTTTTTGTATTTATTGGGTAGAACTTGTTTGGTGATATTTCTGCATGAAAATAGTAGTGGGAGAGGAATTGGAGACAGATTAGAGATAAAGAATTTCATAGGTTTGTTGGCGCAACATGTCTGCCGTAGTGTGCGGAAAGAGATCGAACATCTTCGAGGAATCGCCGTCATCGCCGCCTGTGTCAAAGAGAATCCGTTGTTCTTCATCTTCCTCTCCCGGTCGAACCCGCTCTCCTCCGAGGTCTGCCGCTTCCAATTTCTTCATCTCCCATTCGTCTTCACCACTTGATTATCTCGTTGCTCTCTTTCCTGATATGGAAAAGCAGGTTTTTCTTTTTCATTTTAGCTCCGTTATTGGTTTTTGCTCGGTTTTCAATTTATTTTGTTTTATTTTGTGAGCAAAATTGTTACTTTTTTGTTGGATTATTGAAATGGGATTGCGTCATGTTTGATATCAATGGTAATTTCTCATACGGGATAAGAACAGTTTTCTTATGATTTGCATTTTTTATGTGATGATTGTTGACCATTGATTTGTTATTTTGATTCAGGATGGTGCACGTATTCCATTCTTTGGATAGTATTTGATGTTAAGTATTGGAAATTTTATGCACTTCCTGGGCTTATAGATGACAAATCCTGTTATGGTTTTATTAGATCACATGTCAATGTTAAACTTGATGTGGAGCTTTCTTAAAGTATGCAAAGCCAATGTTCATCGTGCTGTATTTAATAAATGATGTACATGTAACTACTGAGTTCTCATCCAATTTGTCATTTTCCAGGGTCCTAACTGGTAAGTCTAATCACGTTGTGGTGTTATACGAGGAAAATGGAAGAATTGGAATATACGATGCATTGCGTTGATTTCTGATTTATATGTACAAGTTAGTACTTGGGTACCAGATTAGTTGCAAGTCAATGATCGAGTCAATAATAAGCTCATCATTGATATTCATGGACCAAAGCCGAACAACTCTAGATAATAAGTTCCTAACAAAACCTGAATCAAAGAATTACTTCTAATGAAAGCACAAAGCCAGTAATGCAGCTAATACTCCTCTAGGCTTGTTTTGTGTTCCGCCTATTTTGTACATGCCCAAATGAAGCTAGGCTTTTCTTCTTTATATGTTGTAATTGGCTCCTCCAGGGTCTCCCCTCCTTTTCTTTTGCTGTATTTTGGAGAGGAGAGGATGGATAGAGGGAAAGAAGGAAAGGCAGACAAAATGAATTAATTTCTATATTATTATTTTACATTTCTCCAATTTTTTTGGAAAATTACAGGAGAAGAAATAGAATAATATGTAGAAAAGGAAAAACGAAAGAATAGTAGTTAAATGAATTTTCTTCTTTTGATGTGTACAGCAAAGGTTGGGGGAATTTAAATAGGTTCTTCTCTCCTTAGTTTGTTCCATTAAATCCATATGAAATATACACCGCAAAAGAAACAGAGATGTAACATATGAAGATGTATATGGAAAAAGTGAATGTTCTCGATTAAAATATAATAAATTGTCCTCCATATAAGGAAAATATTATGTCATACTTCACTACTTCCATCATTTGATGTTATTTGCTTAAAATTAACTCCAGTTTTTGTTGAAGTAGATCAATGTGCTTTGTGCAAAAGCATGGACCTAGATTCTTATCCCTGGATGTGATTAGTGATAACAATGGCTGTTTAACATGCTTTTGAAAGATAAATATTAGAGCAATCCAATTAATCTGATAAAATATACTCATTTCAATGATTGGTTGGTTTTCATTAGTGAAGAAAGCTACAGTCTCATGAATGTTTGAAATTTGCAATTCATCATTGCATGTGCACAACAATGTGGATGCTTGACGGTTTGTGCAACACAAGCTCCACTCAGTTAAATGTGTAAAGCAAGCATTGGTCCTGCTATTGAGTTCCAGCTCATTAGTGATCCTGATTGCCAGTTGCGACACGGTTTCTAATATTGTTGAATGCTTTCGTTAATTCGCAATGCATATCATTTTTTTTCACATTTCAGTATTTTACTTGTTTTTGGAGGAAATAGATGGTCTTTGATTCAGGGACATAAGTTTATATGCTAAAGTGACAGAGCCAGAGATTCAATTTTGTGGATGATATACTATATAACAATGTTGAAATGAAGAATGGAATTTTTTTATCTGTTTCTTCTCATTTTATTGGGTTAAGATCTTCATTCTTGCGCTATGTGTGGAAGGAAAGAAAAGGTAGGACCTAATTAGTTGCGAGGGGGCTGGAAGGGAATGAAAGGAAGCCAATATAGTATTCTAATGATACATCTTTCTGCTTTTTAAGCATTCCCTTCCCTTCCCCTCCATTAATCTCAAATCAAATAGAGTTTTTCTTTTCTTTTCCCTTTATTTCTTTATTCAGAGTTTATCCAAGCATGCTATCGTTTGCTCAACTTGGCTGACATATATATCTTTAAAAACTTTTATACATTTTCATTATGTACAAGTAGGGTTGGTTGTAATCATTTCTATGAAATAAGATATCTTCTGTTAATTTTCAGCATGTGTTTTACTTCATTTTCTCCCATTTCCTCATCACATAAGTAGGAGACTCTAAATTCATTTCGGGAACACAAGTTGGTCAAGCACTTATGAAGTATTATAAAAAATGTGAATTTACTCTATTGTCTCAGACTTGTAACTGTAAAATAATAGAACTATACAATGTTTAATGATTTTTAAATAAAGTAAGAAGATTGGATACTGCCGAATATCATCATAGCAAAGAATCTGCAGACTTTTATTTGAGGAGAACTGTTTATTAAGAAATAATTTCTTTTAATGACTAATTGAACATGTTACATACTATTTGCATATAACAACTGTGTATTTAATTGGATTTCCACTCTGTAGCACAGACACTTTAATTAGGGTAACGTGTCCGTGTTCGACACGTATCGGACACGAGTCGATACTGACACTTCTCGGACACTCTACCGTATTCATTTTTCTTTTTATATTAGAAATATTATATATTGTTAATTCAAAATTATTAGCAAGTAACAAATAGGTACTCATGTTTAAAAGATTTCAAAAAGAAAAATTAANTCGGACACGAGTCGATACCGACACTTCTCGGACACTCTACCGTAATCATTTTTCTTTTTATATTAGAAATATTATATATTGTTAATTCAAAGTTATTAGCAAGTAACAAATAGGTACTCATGTTTAAAAGATTTCAACAAGAAAAATTAATAACAAGTATAAAACTAAATTTATACTATATAAATGAAGAATTTTTAAGAATTTAATCAACATGTCGATGATGTATCGTATCTGCACTTTTTTAAAAAAAAAATCGCTTGTCGACGTATCCGACATGTATCATGTCGGACACACGTGTGTGTCGGTGCATCATAGGATTTCCATATGTAAGCAACACAATTTGCATGGTTTCAGAGAGGACATGAGCGTCTCCTATGATTTCTTGCCCATTGCTCCACCCTGCAGTGCACCTCTTATGTTTACTTGTGAAGAATAACATACAAGATTGCCGGCTTGTGTGTAATTGATGTTTGATTCTGAACATAAGAGTGAGGATGGATTTAACTTTTAACATCGCACCATGTGTTCTTTTCAAAAATAAAAATGCATGATAAAAAAATTAATCTACCAAGTAGCATGCGGAGGTCAGTATTCCTTGATAAATTATGCACTACGCGTTGCTCTGTCCGGCTCAAAATGTTTTTTAGCTTGGTACCGTTTTACATCAATCTATCGATCATTTGCAGTTATTATTCCTAATCACTTAGACTTTGAATGACACACACTAGGAAATTGGTATAGGATACTAATTTTTCAAGAATTTGTGAAACCTAAATATATAAAGATTAACAAATGCCTCTTTAGAAGTTGACTATACTTAAAAAGTCAACCAATGACAAGTAGTGCAAGAAAAGAATATAACAATTAACAATACCTCATTAGATGGTGAAAACGACTAAATTTTAACAAGTGAACAAGTGACAAGCAGTGTGAGACGAAGTGGGTAGTAACAAGTATGATAGAATGGAATTAATTTAGTTTCAAATAAAGTATGTTTAACCTATATCATTACCATATATATAAATATAATTCAGGAATAAATTACTTAGTGTATGTCTTTTGGAAGACTATCCAACTGGATATTTCTTGCTAAGCTCAACTTGGTTATCTTGTTCAAGAGATGCAAAATTTCTCAACAAATGTATTTATACAACAAATAAGAAAAATGGATTTCACTGAACACGGGAAGAATCAATATGGTTCTTTGTCATGCTATTACATGAAGTAAGTTTTAATTTTGCACTTAATGTTAGTAGTTATTTCCTTTACCTAACTTGAGGTTTGTTTTTCACGAATTTCTTCCATATTAACAATGCGTTAAGAACGTCTTTTAGTATTTATTGATTTTGTGCTATTGAGGTTGTCCAGAGGTAAAAGTCATAAATGAGATATTTCATCACTTACCTAATTTCCGGTGTGCGTTACTGCTTGTACAAACTGACATAATGACAGAAAGCAAAGCAAATTCTATATTTATTCATTCTTCGTTCCACTTTATTTGTTTGATATTTGCGTGATTGCTCTGTTTTCGCATCAATCTTTACCATTTCGGTTGTTTCTCATAATCATCGTGGTCTGATACACGTTAAGAGTATGGTATGTGTTAATTTTTGTCAGTTTTTTTTTTCAATATTCTGCTCTCTCTGTGTACCATGGTGATTGATGATCTTGGTTGTGCACATGTTTCCATATCCATAGGTAGATAAAAGATCTCATGAACATATAACCTTTGCTTGTATTGTTACACTAATCAATCGATGACATCGCTGTTAATTTTTAGGTTCTAGAGAAAGCCATTGAAGATTCTGGTGATGATTTGGATTCTGCTATAAAAAGGCTGAATGAGCTTCGTTTAGGTACTGCTGCAATCAAACCTGGTGTTGCCCAGGGAATTGATGCCCACTTTTCAGCTCAAGGTGCTTCTATCTGTAGCTTTATTATCTGATATATCTGTTTGTGGAGCTTTACTAATTTGAGATGCTTCTGTATGTGTATACTATGATAAATGGTTTTAGGATACTTATGATTCCATGTAAAACCTGTTAAATCTGAAATTATCTGAAAGATGTGGATGCACTAGTCATCATATCTAGAGCTTTGAAATTTCTTTCATAGATTTGATATTACACTTAAAGATCTCTTTATCAGAGTCATTTATTGACCACAGACCCCCCTCCATCTCTATCTCAACTCAGCCGATGTAATTATTTTTATAGTTGAACGGCGTGCAGGCACATTCCCTTCATATATTAGCTTCTTCCTTAATCCTGTTAACCGCTTTGTAATAGGCCCATTCACATGAAGTCTGGCAGACCTGGCCTTTGGGGAGTTCTGTTTAGAAATACTGGACTTAAATGTCTTTTATGATATTTTCACCTCATATGTTTGTCTCCCAATTGACATGGCTAATACTGTCATCTAGCACCTTTTATAGAAGAAACAAGTACTAGTAGTACAGTCACACATGAAGGGACCTGTGATCTTTATTTTGATAGTAGTTACTTGTATATTGCTCTTTAGCCATGCTTAGCATGTGACATACATTTTTTTTTTTTTCATTTTTTTTTTATTATCTCATGCCACATTATTTCCTGTATAGATATGACTTCTAAGATTTATGTCCTATCATAGCTATGTTATTGCTCATGTAATTAGAGAATGCAAACTGTAAACTGCTAACTAAGATTCTCAATGGCTTTTTAGAATGGAGATCCATTAAGTGGCTATTGTTTCCCTTCTATTGATGATTTGGTGCAAGTTGTGAACATTTTTAAAATTCTATACTTCATATCCTCTAGTGGTGCCTTTGGATCATTATTATATAGCCCTTAAAGCTTGTTCCTTGTTAGTCTTAAGGTCACGGTAATAAGAGAAGGATGTAGAATTTAATATGCTTCTTCTTCGAAGAAATTATTTTAACCTTTACTACTCCCACTTGGGTCTACAAGTTGGGCTGTTTAAAATGTGTCGCTTTCATTTTCCCTCATTCCAGATAGTAAATAATTCTCAAAATATATAGTATGAAGCAGTAACACTTTATCTTCTGTCCCTTTACTCTAAGTCTTCGGAGAAACTTGAAAAATCACATCAAACAAAGCTTTGTTCCCACTATATTTGGGCTTGGTGGAGAAACTGGAAAAAGAAAAAAGAAAAATCCCCTGTTCATCCTAGAAAAAGAAGGTAAAGTACCAACAATACCTAGTAAGGTTTATGTTGAATGGGTATATACTCCCCTCATGTCTGTTTAAAAGGAAAACTAGTGTTTTAGGCTGGCAAACTAATTAAAAGATTAACCCCCATAAGCAACTATTAAATAGAAACCCCTAAACTATACTTAAAGAATTATATGTTAAAAAAAATTGACTGTTCTTTATTTTGTCATAATATGTAGTTAATTATTTTGATAAAAAAAAAATTAAAATTAAATTATTATCTATAAACAAGTTAGCTTGGGGAGAGCCTACATTCTTTTCTGAAATTATT
Organism: Fraxinus platypoda; assembly: GCA_903798405.1. Lineage (NCBI taxonomy): Eukaryota > Viridiplantae > Streptophyta > Magnoliopsida > Lamiales > Oleaceae > Fraxinus > Fraxinus platypoda. Next base: position 7,028 of record CAIGRT010108095.1, on the reverse strand, counting down.
AAAAATCTCAATAGATAGTTGAATTAGTTAATTTATTATAATATGATAAATATGACTGTGATTGCTGATTTGGCATTTGGTTGCGATAATTGAAAGAAAACAGCACCTGTACTTTAACCTGCATTTATTGATAAAATGCAATTCTCTTCGAATTTTATCATTTGCATACTTATTTGGGGTACGTAATATTCATTTTATTGAACTTTGTACAAACAGAAATGCTTAAGTACAGCTATACGATTATTAGGGGTATTGGATTTTTGTCTATTTCTCTTTTCCTTCAAGGTGGAAGCTGCTAATTAGTTTTCTAGTTGTTGGGCATCTTTTCTTTTGACAGAATGCTATTTTAATTATTTGATTTCAAGTATCTTGACAAAAGGTCTTGCAAATTTGATGATTAACGGAGTTATTAATTGATTCCATTGCTCATGGATCTTTTCAATGCATGTTTTTATTGATTTTCACAGTCAGTAGAAGCTGCAAGAAATAAATATTTTTCAGCTCCTTTGATATATATCCCAGTAGACAAGCAATCTCATCTTCAAGGATCTAGCATTTTGTAAATGGCTATAATTTCTTTATATTTATATCAAGTTGATAATCTTCCGTGGAGGAATTACACACACACATATAGACTCTACAATGGTTTTATTGTGTTTACATAGTGCTCATTAAATTTGCATTTAATAATGCATTTAATTTTCGATAAAGGCAGGGAGAACTTTAGGATTGAAAATTTGGGCTACTCCCTAAAGTATGGGCTAAAATTATTTTTTGTCGTTTCACTTCATAAGATTGGCTTAAATATAATTATACTACACAAAATTAGTTAAAAAAACTTAGCCCACCCTGAAAGCCCTACATTTCTAGTTTTGCCCCTGGGGTTCATTTGTGATCGTTCCTATGCTATTTTTCTTGAACTTGGAAATGGGTGCCAAACACGAGTGTCTGGTTCATTAAAAGTGTGCCATTTTACATTTAAAATGAAGATCTACATGCAATAGCCAATTCTAAACTGTAGAAGGGTGCTTGTGGCATATGAATGATTACTGAAGTTTTCCTTTAAAGTTTACATTTTTGAAATCCTTTCATAGGATGAATGATGGGATAAGATAATTTTATTTTAGATGCCTCTGTCGTTTCCTAAGAGATTTCTTTGAAGGTCTATTCAGATTATTTAACTCAACATTTGCGAGTTGGTAGAGATTATACCTATAAAATTTTTAGTTTAGGCGCTTATATATTGCAAACTTCTCTTACCTACATGATCTCTGACTAGTGAGTGAAGGGAAGAAATTATTGGTTTACTCATTCCATTACAAAAGATATGATTGTGTTAAATAGAACCTTGAATATGAAGTTCAGTGGGATAGCCACAGGTGTGCTATCATGACTTTGGAACTACAGTCATATAATTGTTAGAACCAAACTGCTGCCCAAAAGACGACAGTTTCTAGATTTATGGGTGTGTTTGTATTATTTTTAATGCTAGATGATTGTTCAATTTACAATCTTCATCTGTGTGACCAAGGGCAATGGGGTTCTTTTAAAGAACTAATGCTGGGCATTGGATAGCTCTGTTTTTGATTTGACAAGGCCTGCAGTAGTTGAAAATCAAGTCATGGAATTAAACTGCTTGCTGCTTAGCTCCTTCTTACCAACCAATCACATTTCTTCTCACTCATTTGTTGTTTATCTGGTTGTTTCATAGTTCCGTGGTTTTTCTTTTTTCGTTTTTAAAAGACAATTCTTGATACAGTCAATTATAAACATGAGATGCTGTTGCAGTCTTTTCACAGTCAATTATAAACTTGAAAAATGAAATGTTGTTGCAGTGAATGATGCTATGCTGTAATGCAGGTACAGCGGCAAATATTGGTGAGAGTTCTGGAGAGGAACCATCCGCTGGATGCAATCTCCCCTTGGATGGTGCAGAGTGGGTGGACCTCTTGGTTAGAGAAGTAATAAATGCTTCAAATGTAGAGGATGCTAAGATGCGCGTGTCGCGAGCACTCGAGTTACTGGAGAAGTCCATTTTTGCACATGCAACTGCATCTGCATCTGCCCAAAATATGCAGAAGGTATGTTCTTTTATGATAGTGGTTGCTCATTTAGCTTGTGTGCTGAATCCTATATTTGCTTTAAGTGTTGGTATTATAGACAATGTTTTTTGTTTTCTTATCTAATACTATGCAACTTACAAAAACGCCAATACTGTTCTGCTACTACTTTCTTTGATTTGAGTGTCATGTTTATAGGAGAACATGGTGCTAAAGCAACAGCTGGAAGCACTTATACAGGAAAACACCATTTTAAAGCGAGCAGTTTCCATCCAGCATGAGCGCCAGAAAGAGTTTGAGGAAAGAGGCCAGGAGTTGCATCAGTTGAAGCAGGTGATTTCTCAATACCAGGAGCAGCTGAGAACTCTTGAGGTCAGATTCACAAACTGAAAGTCTTAAGAGCATGTATACTCTAGGTTATATCATTCCTTGCTCTAATCATGGTAAAAAGGTGAACTGGACTAAACTGAACTTGCACCTAAACCATGGTTCAGACACAGATTTTTTTATCTTAGAAAAGTCAAACTCCAAGTGAACTCCTTTCCCCTCAAGAAGTGTTAATTCCTATCTTCAGATGGTAATATTTCTTAGAGCAATGGAGTTTCAAATACTGATCCTTTTATTCTCAATGGAGAATGGAAGTGATCATAATTTCAACATTTTCTAATTGAATATACATATAAGATGATTAAATTAAGTTGATGCATTTCATGTAAATTTAAAATGACTTCAATTAATGCAGCCTAGGGGATGTAGCTGTAATAGTAATTTAAAAGCATGAACTAATACCGTATCCACCATTGTTTCACACATATCATCCTATCTACTGACTATGTTCTCAGATGCTATGTGAAGAGCGAGAGAACCAATTGGCGTATAATCTTTAGATTTTTTAAAAGGTTTCTTTTAATGAGGGATATTTTCAATGCCACTTTTTTTTTCCTTCTCCCTCTTTGACCTTTGTAATCTATTGAGAAATATTTGGAACGGTTGTGTTGCATGTACATCACCACTTACAGATTGGTGTACATACACATGATGTGTTGAGATATGATTGGGGTGGTAATTTCTTCAACCAAATAAAAAGAGGGGAAAAAAAAACTTCGGCTCTCTTCTTGACACTTCATCTATCTGTAAACTATATGTAACTCCTTATGTACAAGTAGCATTATTCTATTTGGAATCTATTGTTTCTTCTGGGCTGTTATGAAACTTCAATAAGCGTGGTGTTGCTTTTCCATCGACTACTTCTGACACTTTACACTGCTCGCACTTTATTATGTTCACCAATACCTGAATGCTAAAATCTGTCATCACAAGAATTCTTTGTTGAATATTCCCGTGCGATAATCACCATTTATCTTTTCATCAGGTCAATAATTATGCTCTGGCAATGCACCTCAAGCAGGCTCAGCAGGGCAACTCGGTACCTGGGCGTTTTCACCCTGATGTGTTTTAGTCAACCTTTTCATATGTATTATGTATCCGCTGTCTGCGTGTTTAGTACAATTAAACATAACAAAATCCTAAACGGTTTTTACTAGTTCGCCTATCTTTAGTTGGAATATCTAATGTGGATGATAATATACTGTTTGTGTGTGCTGATTGGTAGTCAAAGACGTTTGAACTATCTTTTAGTTCTATTTGCTTCATTAATAAAGGATTTTATGCTTATAGCAGGAGACATTAATAGTTTCTTGTACTTTAACATAGGCATTCCTTTATCATCTTTTCCTAGCTTGCTAGCAACATATTTCCATTGCGAAGTGGAAGGTATGCGTTATTCTTATAGAATCTAGCATCATTAGTGTTACAAGCATCTAGGCGTGTGTTGTAGAGAATGGTCGTGTTGAAGAGGATATGAATCTCATAGTCGATTTCATATTAGAGCTTTTACTATTCTAGGCTTCTCACAAGTTCTTATTATCTTCTTCGTCGTTGGAGCAGAAAAAGTTTTCTGATTGTCATAAAAGTTTATTCATTCATGGAAGGAAAACTATTTCTGAGTAATACTGATGAAGTCACCATTGATTCGATATCAGGTTGCCTGATTTAATGGTTTTTTATGGTAGCATCAAGTCATCAAGATCCATACTTCCAAAAATTATTGAACGGACAAAATAAAGTCAACTCTGCCATTATAATCTTTTATAATCCGAACACTGAAACTAGATTTAAGATCTATAAATACCAATAATAAAATAACTACAAGTTAAATCGAAGATATTTGGTACACAGTAAAAAGGGTACAGTCATGTCAAATACTGTGTATCAAATATCCGGAATGTCTAAAACTATGACCTTGAATCCCACATCAATGATGAATCAACATGTTTAAGTACATTACCCTTCAATGGGAACAAAATACATTACAAAACTTGTAATAACAGATTGATAAACAATGACGTGTTTATGTGAAGTAAATATATTTCTAATGTATATAGCTTAGTAAGATAAGAATCTTCACTTCGGTACCTTGAACTGAACTTGAAAGCTCAACTCACAAAATTTATTGCGTGATCATGTCTAGTCATGTCGAGTCGAGCACACGGTTTAAGAAAGTGCAACAAGCCTTGTACCAGTTTTCATCATTTTCTTGAACTCAACAAAATTAACCATGCCATCTCCATCTATGTCAACCTTCCTAATCATCTCCTTGCAATATTCTAACTTATTACCTTCCGTAAACCCTAAAGAAGACAACACTAAACCTAATTCTTCCACTGTTATCACCCCATCTCTATTTCCATCAAATATATCAAAAGCCTCTTTCCAATCCCCAATCTCTCTTTCTTCCTCTTCATCTTCATCTCTACTCGACTTTGGGTCGAAAAGCTTGCAGAACTCGTCGAAATCAATCAAACCATCTCCATTTGAATCAATCTTTTCAACCATATCTGCAACATCTTTCTCTGTAGCAGAAATTCCAATACTTTTGAGTGATTCTTCGAGCTCTTTCTTCGTTATAAACCCATCATGGTTCTTGTCAAAGGTAGCAAAGACATTTTTGAGCTCAATCTTATTGCTTGTTGTACAATTCTTGAGCTTGTTTTCGGACATGGATCTCCTATTGGTTGAAGGAGATTTGTGAAGGAAAAATTGGATATTCCATGCAAGAAATTTCTTTCTTTTGGGGTTGGAAACTGTACAGATTAGACCAATGATGAAGAGAAGAAGAAATAATAGTAACATGATCATTGACATCATCGTCTTCTGCTAGTTTGATTTAGCAGAGAAGAATGTTATGAAAATGACATGAATGAAAGACCAAAAGAACATAAAATATTTTCTTGAGAGGAAAGTCTTTGGATATAAAGGGCAAAAATGTAGAATGAAAAGAAAGTTTAGAGGCTGATCCCATGAAGTGGGTGAAAATGGTAGGCTCTCGACAAGAAAAGATAGGTAAAAAATTCACATGCTGCGTCTTTGATTACAAAATACTCACTCTGTCTCATAAATATAGGTTTACTTTTCTTTTTTGTTATCCCAAATTATAGATCATTTTTCTTATTGAGATTATAGTTGATTTTTTAGTTTTCTAATGTACCCATATTTAATTTGTCTTATACTTATCAACAAATATGAAATACTGTTATTTAAACAATTATTTAATATAAGGGTATATTAGAAAAAAAAATGTAAGAAATTATATTTTTAATTATATTAATTACATTTTCTTAATTGGTGTGAAAATGGGAACGAGTCTATCTTTGTGGGACTGAGAAAGTAATTTTTTTTAGATATAGTGAACGGATGCTTGTTTGATTTATTAATGTTAGTCAATAGAAAATTGAGGTATCAATCTAGATTACAATTTTCTAGTTTGTGTCCCATCGTGACACGAGATTTAAAACAATATTTATAATATTAATCCTCATTATTTGGAGATTTAAGTCAAATATTAAAGTTTGTAATTGGATTAAACCTTTAATAACTTAGTTTTGATGGCCTATTCAAATGCCAACATATTGTTCAAACATAAATAAACTCAACGAATATATATCATAACTTGCATATGATTCAAAACTAATTTATGAAGATGATCGATGCAAGAGTTTTGACTCTTCGTCTGCACAATGATTTATATTGTAACCATCATTTCTCGTGATAGTGACATTTTCAAAAATAATAAAATGAAAATTTCCACTTTACTGCTCATCGTAGCCCAATTTTTTAAAATTATGCATGAATCATGCATTTGACGAAAAAAATAAATTTGGTCTTCACGTTAAGAGTGCATCAAAGACATAATTTAAATAAATAAGTTTATCTTTCTCTAACAACACAAGCTTTCTTACTAATAACATGTTATATTAAACTGTGTGGATAGTTTTAGACTGATGTACCCTCGAAGATGAATGTGGAATTCATTTGTAAAGTTAATTTACTTTTATATACATTATTTATTTATGGGTATTAGTTGTTTCATTGTTATGTGTGATGTAATATAAAATATTTATTTTGAAAACATTGTTGGAAAATCGTGCAATTAATTTATGAACCCTAGACCGAGAGTAATGGTTTTCAAGAACTTTCTTGTAAATCCAAATTAGATCTAGACATTGAAAATAATAAATTATAGGATCAATAACTTTTCAATCACACATTTCATCAACTTTTATCAAAATTTACTAAAAAATTGATTTTATTCCCCCCTCAAATAGGGGCATGCACTTATTTAGCTGCTCTATTTGTGTCCTTAGACAAAGAAGGGTGCAATGTAACCCGTACTGGACATAGTTTAATAAGTAAGGGGCCGTTTGATTGTAATTGTGGAAAATTGGTGGAAAGAAAATGAATTCCAGGAAAAGTAATTGCCTAGAAATTGTTTTGCAGGAAATTGTTAATTAAGTGTGTTTGATTGGTATAATTTTTCACCCGGAAAATTTTAAAATTTTGTGTTCATTTGGCTTTATTTTACATGGAAATTATCCATTAAAATGATAATTTTTTCCACAATTGGTTATA
>CAIGRT010108083.1:0-23135 GCA_903798405.1 Fraxinus platypoda | reverse complement strand
TTTCTGTACTTACCGAATACACACATTCAAGGCGGGAAACATATTTTTTTTTCAATATTTTATATGTGGGGCCAGCACCATGTGTCTGAAAATTCAAAAATCTGTTAAATTTCTGTACAATTTTTCCTGTACTTTCAGCATAAATCTAAATAGTTCTCAATACTCGATTTTTTTTGAACAACACAATGGACAAAGTTTTAATTCTTTTATATTGTCCGGTTAACGTCACTAAGTATCGTTCCATCGTTACGCTTTTATAATTTTTTACTTAATAAATATGTTTAGATAAATTTTAAAAGTGCTAAGAAGGTATAAGTTGGAAGCAGCAACTACAAATTATCCTAAAATAAAAGTTGCATAACTTATACATTTTGTAAAGTTATTTTCAATCCATTATTTCTTTTATTTTCTTATATATTAATTATCAATAATTAATTTATTTTCAAAAAAAATATTTAATCATAAATTGTATTCCGCTAAAATTACATAATTAAAAATTACATTATCTAACTGAAATATTAATTTTATTAATAAATAAAAAAGGCACTACAGTTAATACCACAATTAAAAAAGTATGACATTTAACACACAAAAAAAAAAAAAAAAAATACATTAGAGATGTTATTAAAAATAATAATCAAATCAAATTAAAATAAATATAAATCACTAAGGATATAATAGAAATTTTTTGAATCATATTCACACACCTATTTTTATTTTAAAAAAATGTGCTTTTATTTGTATTTAATTTATCTTTTCAGATTTTCTAGCTTCATTATTCCATAGGCAAAAATAGTGGTGAGTTGTGCACACACATGACTGCATTTAATTATCAAAATGTCAAAACCTTTTTAAGGAGAAAGACGTGTTCTAGATGAGCATTCAGGCTCCATTATTATTAAAAAATAAAAGTAAAATATTAAGAAATGAATTTTAAAAAAAAAATGATCCTTCCAACGTCTGCCCTTACACCGCCACCGCAATCCCTCGTCAACCATTAATATTGTTGATCGACAAAATTCAATAAGTGCACGATGTCGCAGATAAGTAATATAATAGTGAATAAAATACAGTCCCGTAAAGACTATGTATTTAATCTAGTTTTAATTAATATTTATTCTAATTGAATAGCCAAGTTTTGATGATGAATTTCTATAACTAACTAACTAACTACACTAATCAATGAGCAATTATTAAAGCTTTTGTAAAATCGGTTAAAATAGGAACAAAAATTTCGAATCCCTCTTTATTAATTTATTTTAATATAAAGACCAAGACAATAGTTAATTATTCTTGTTGATCAATGTTCCCTTTTTGTTTAATAATCTTTTTCGAGTAGAACTAAACATATTCCCACATGTTGTTACCTTCCTATATCTCTATAAAATATGCGAATATGAAAGAATGTATTAAAAATATTAGAACACTTATTGAAATCATGCAAGGTATAGAGTTATATCTCTATCCATTGTCGGACCTCACAACAATTGTTACTACGCATTCTTTCCTATTATTTCTCTGAAAATACAAGATCAATTCAATTAGTAATCAATCAATTGAAAAATATTAAATATATCAATCGTTCAAGGTAAACAAAAACTTAAACATTAAAATCTTGAAATTATTATTAAAACTTCATAATAAAATGTTTATTTATATCTTAGTGTCTAAAAATTTAGCCTAACATTACAATGTTACAAGAAATCATAATGGAGTAATCAAACATCACCCAAATTCAATCTTTCTTGATCAATCTCTGGCTGCACTTTCTTCTTCTTTGTTCAAAAACCAAGAATGAACTTTTAAGTAATTGACTTGTATCTTGAATTAAGCTATCTGTCCAGGGACTTGTAGCATGATTGTTGTCTCTTACCTCTTCACTCATCACAAAAGAATGATATTTTTATCTCTCTTGATTGCAATAAATTTGTATAGTGTATGGTATGAGATGTGTCTTCAGTGACTGGATGAAGGTTTGTATTTAAAAGCCAAAATTAGGTCGAAATTTGTGTTGAAATTGATTTCCACAAATTGGTTGAATCATATAAGGAAACAATCTCGCTTGACCAAAATACAATCACGTGAATCGCAACTCATAAATATGTGCAATCGCATCGTTAAGCACTTCTGTCATCTGCTTTTGCCAAACAGAGCGTTGCAATTGCATCACCTTGTTGTATGCGATCGCATTCGCACTCCTATAAGTTTATCAAATCTTCAATTTGATCCCTAAACTTCTTTATTCAGTCTGAATCCTTTTCTCATGCAAGTTTAGTCATCCATCTTCTGATTTTATTTAATTTGATCTCTATAATTTGCAGACATCATTCTTAGGTTTTATTTAAATTTTATACATTTGTGATTTAGTTCCCAAACTTTAGAATTCTTCTTCTTTCGCTCTTCTTTGGCCGGTTTTCACTTTTTTTCATCAAATACCATCCAAACTTAAGTTTATATCCTACTACAATTGATATTTAACTAAATTAATTAATAATCTCATCAAATTGACTCTCAAATATTCACTTTTAACGACTCGAATAGGTGTAGAAATTACAACTAACAAACATTACCATCGAACCAACGTTTAAAATGACCGGATTACATTTACACCGATCAAAATCCTAATAAACCGATGGATTATTGAAATCCGGTTCACATTAAACTAGTCGAGGCCAATTTAAGATGGAAAATCTCTGGTTTTAAAAATTAGCTTTTGGCAGCAAAATTCAAACCCTTGATCATTGCTGAAGGATAGAGCCAATATACCAATGCTCTACACCACCATTTTAAGTAAAATGACTATTGGTTTTGACCCAAATTTGTGAAACGGAAGAGTTCTATTAAGATTCTTGTTTGGAAAAAAGAAAAATTGCCATATGTATTACGAATATTTTCTCGTTAATGCCTTCACATGTTGAAGAGAAATAGGATTTCACCACATGGCTTCAATTGTGAGATGTGCTTGGCAATAAGGTGACGCGAATTCAAGTAGAGAATTACGTCCACCAAAATTAAGTGTTCAGGGAGAGAAAACTGGTGGAGAGAAAGTGAGAAAAAATAAGAAGAAACGGCATCAGCTTGTTTGCATCGTACGTCAACGTGGGCATTCTAGTTATGTGTCGGAAGAAGTCGTGAGAGTGAGGAAATATTGTTTTGCTAAGTTTTCTTATTTGCATGTGGTCGAAGGTGATTTGTTGAACCACATTAATCTTGTGTTTTTCTCTTCCCGACTTATTTTGTTTTTGGTTTTCATTGCGTTTGATAGAATTTTTTCCCGACGACAACTTACATAATATTTATGTCAGAAATCATCATTTTTCAAAAATCAACTACATGAATTGTTTTTCTTTTAGGTGAGAAGAATACCGGAGAAAATTTGTTTAAGGGGAAGAGAAAAATCAGAGAGTATATATTTTCGCTCACACAGAAGAAATGAACGAGGATAATTTCTTACCATATATTAGCAGTACTTGTTGGTCCTCAATTGAAATTTGAAAAATTAATTTTAACAACATATTTCATAAAATCCACAACTTTTCAACATATTTCATCAACTTTTATCAAAATTTACTAAAATACACCAAACAAGAGCTTAGTTTGTTCGTACTATTATTATCCAATGAGAAAAGTTCAACAATCTGACATGTAAATCTACATTGGCTATTGGACGCAATCGTAAGAATCACTTTTCATTTCATCAGTCTAGTTCCACTTCTTGATCGAAAAATGAAGAAAGATTTGTCGGAAATGGCCGATTGGGTTGGTCCAACCAAGCAAAGGCATGAGAATTTTTCGATTTACTGTACACTAAACACCAGCTCAATCTCGACTAGACAGCACATTCTATGTACGTTACATTGTCAATATAAAAATCCCCTACCAAGTTTAAATTGTATGTTATTGGAGCGTGTAACAAGCACCACAACAAGACAAGGCATTCGCAGATCCAAGAATTTAGTTAAATGGAACATCGATATCACATACATTTTTCTTGCCTAAAAGGAAACATTGTGCTTGTAATTAAATTACAGACCTTTAACGATTAACCATACAAACTATGCATTTCCGAAAGTTGGAATCAATGTGACTATTTTAGCTGTACACGTTCTCTTTCTTTCTGTTCTTTTCAGAAGGAAAACGTAACATCTGCTAGAAATACAAAATTGCAGATGTATGGGGTAAAAATCAAAAGAATGTCTCTGAACTCACACTAGACGACCTGCTGCAGCATACTCACTCACCGATGCACTGGCCTCCAACGCGCTGTGCCTTGTATGGGACAAGTGCAAATCACTGGTTAGAGAGCATCAGAGATGCAAAAAGAGACAGCTCTAGATAAGAACCTCTCTCACTTGTTAATAAAGGTAAGTTGCTGGGTTTATAACAAATTCACCACGAGTGAAGGTGAAGCAGAATCCATTAGTAGTACAATATAAGAAGTTTCATACTTTCAACATTTTATTTCAAGCTCCACAGGTACATGTTTGTAGCACGGGACACATCCGAATTGCTATCATATATAGCTCGTTTGTCTACCATTCCCCAAAAATTCATTTTTTTCAACAACTCATTTTTACAATAAAATATTTTGCACTTAAACCCAAAACTTTTCCTTACTTTTTAACCACACGTTCTCCAAAAAAACACTGTTCCAAAACTCATTTTCCCAAAAAACCTCTTTTAATGGGGGGCATCGAACAAGGGGCATAATCCACTCTCAAGCACCTAAAATTCTTGGGCAGACTAGCTATTTCACAACTCATAATATCTCAAATTCATGTCTAAGAGAAGTGATAAATACCCTCGGATGTATCGGCGCTGATTACTCACCGTCCCTTTCCATGGCATGTAACAATCAAATAATTATAATAACTACAAGTCTTTTTCAAAAAACAAGGGGTAGTTAAAGAATGGAGAACTTTTCTATTATTGTCCATATATTAAGGAAGTCAAACCAATTATATGCTGCCATAAATTAACTTACTTGCGCTGTTTCTCCTAAGTTCTGAGAGCCTCTCTGAATAATTTACTGGTGACCGCTTTCAGTTGATCATGTGCATTTTGGATCTTCTGCTTTTCTCTTATGGTCATCAACTTGATCTGCACAGAAGACTGTAAAATGAAGAATGAAGTTATGGTTACATTATTAAAAGTTAGTGTTAAAATCTAATCCAGAATGAGGTAATAAAATACCATTTGATACGAATTTTATCATCCATACCAGTAACGCGCTCAGATTCTGCAATATATTCTTAATTTGTATCTCGCACGATGAAAGAATTCGTTGAATCTTGACATCTTCATGCACAAGGAGAAGCATAGAGATAATGGTATGTAGCCTACTCGAACAATGGATTGTGGAGGAAGTCTGACTATCGCTACCAAGCAATGAACAAATCTCAGAAACCCAAGATCCCATCACATTTAACACGAGACTCAACAGCCTGTTGCTCCTATGGAACAGAAAAAAGGGAGGCAGTAGGTAATGTTCTCTTCTCTTTACACTAATAGCAGTACAGGACTCGTGATCGTCTTCCTGAATGATCAAGATGATGGAATTCAATTATAGCACCGGAGTTTACCAACCCCAGGATAAATTAAATAAGTTTCTAAAATTCCAACGAGATAGGAGCTACATCAACTTCGGAAGAAATTATGTACAATCGAGATAACTAAGCAATGTGTGCATGCCCCCCATAAGTGATGCTTAATGAAAAGCTGCAGTACAACTTGAATTTAGATGGCCTCAAAAGAAACAGCTGCAGGGCTTTCATATCCAAACGAGCAATTTTAGTCTTGAAATGAGGTTTTTAAGATACAAGCATTATTTCCCAACAATTACCCATTTAATAAGTAATCTATTTGACAATTACTCTCCGTCCCATTTTATTCTTCTAGATTACTATTTCAGTTTGTCCTAAAAGTTATTCTGGTTACTAAAAATTCAGATAAATTGAGTTTCTAGATTCTGATTATACACCTTGTCATGTTATAGTGAAGAAGGCTCAACTAAAGAAATGAAATAAACTACCCACTCAATATTAAATGGAAGTTCAATTTGGGACAGACTTGAATTGTCAAAATTGACTTCTCTTCAGAATTTGGCCACTTCTACGCTCACATACTTTGACCCACTCGTACAAAAGCTGAGGTTAATAGGAGCAAGAGATTTTGTGACAACCAGATTGAAACATTATTAATTGTGGAAATGCCTGTCTAAGCACCTGTCAGAATTGGTTTCTTCCATTTAATTGAACATAACTGCAAAAAATTTCATCCTAGCATCATCAAGGTAAAAGAGGTATGAAAAACAGCATGACTGATTTGATCAGTCAGTCTGGTATTTAAATAAAAAATGCACAACCTTCATTCAGTAAAAGAAAATCAAGAATATTTTACATATATCTCAAAGAATATAAATAAATGAAAATGACTTACAGATACAATATCAATCAAGTATTCTGGAAGGGTGTGACTTATGTTGATGATACTCTCTTCAGAAAGTCCCGAGGGTTTGGAGTCGAATGTAACAAGCAGTCTGAGTAGAGCGCACATATTATCCACCGGTTGTTTGGCACACTGAAGCATAAGAACATAACAGCATCAATCCCATATCTATAAAATGTTGCAAATAAATACTGTTAGAAAGATAAATAAAAGGCATTAATGTGAAAGATTGTAATATTTTTTTGGAAGTTTGAGTATATCACAACAATGGGAAAGTAAAATCACTAATACAAAAGGACCAAAGAAGAAAACTTACAATCTGATCAACAATTATTTTTTCCAGCATTTGGAAAACGAGACGAGCATCACCAATCTGTGACAGGCAAGAGCAAACAACACTAGTAACAGATTTAAAAGTCCCATGATTTGACCTAGCTTCATGCTTCGTAACAGGATAGGTCTCTTCTGCAACACAATCCAATATTTATTTGAACAACCATGACAAAGATGAGTTTAAATGGAGAATAAGAGAAAATAAACGAAGAATCCTACAGAAAAATGATAAAAGATTCTTCCAAGGAAAAATCAGATACTCCTGATAGGGAAATATGATAACCCGACTTTGTTGCAATCTTTCTATGCATTTTGTCTTACAAAAATCAGTCTTCTAAACACTTATTTTAATGTCAAAAGGAGACTAACAAACGGCTTGCACCAAGCTAAAGAACCTGTTCCAATATGTTGAACAGAGACCAATTTGCACACCAAAAAGTGGTCTAATAACCAGGAAATAAACATGTCTATCTTATAAGCATTACAATGTTCCAGCACAAAACTAGGAAAAAAAATAATAATAATAATTTAATTATCAGGGTAGAGTTCTAATGTGTTCTTAATTATTCCTAAACTCCTTGGTTTGTGAAATTTATTTGATAACATTCCTGAAAAAATTAACTGGGTTGATTAAGCGACCCACTGGACTGATGCATGAGTTTTGCATATGACTAGATAAGTCCAATAACCGTGTGTTATGATTGACTAGCAACAAACCTTGCTTTGTTTAATGAGTTCAAACTGAAATATAGAGTCCAAAATGACATGATAGAGTTGGCTTATGACTCTTTATAACTGGAAAAACAGCGGAAATAGGTGATGGGAAATACACAAAAAATAAAAAATTCTGTGAACATACAGGTGACTGTTTTTCTCTCTCCCTGCACATTTAGCCTTTCCAAATCCATACTCGGTACAAACTGTCAAGATTTTGTTTAAAGTTCAATTGTCCAGATTGAACTTGAGAAATTTCACTATCAAATCTAGCTACCAAGGTTTCAAATTGTCACAGAACCACCTCACTGACTGAGAAGTATTGAATTTCTTACAATATCCTTTGGGTGAACATTGAATTTATAGCACGGAAAGACAGGAGATATTTGCTTCAATTCAAGATTTGAACGATCCAGTTGCAATCAACAATGGTGTAAAATCAGGAATGTGGTTCTTGATTCCAATTAGTAATCAGACAAGTCACAAACAGGACGTATTTTTGTCTTGTTCATTCAATTTTGTTTGATTTTATTACAATTGCAAAATCCTGCTTAATGGATTCTAAAGGTCGAAGGTTCAAGTTTTTTCCCTTGATAGGGTTTTCCTCATTATTTTCCATGCTCTTCAATTTTGTTCAACTGCATCAAGCATTGGTGATCTTAGGTCGAAGTACTTTTCTTCCCTCGATCAAGCACTGAATTTAGAAATCGACACCATACAGCTTGTTCAAACTCCTAAGTTGTGTAGAACTAGATGATAAACTAACAGTTCGG
Source organism: Fraxinus platypoda (assembly GCA_903798405.1). Lineage (NCBI taxonomy): Eukaryota > Viridiplantae > Streptophyta > Magnoliopsida > Lamiales > Oleaceae > Fraxinus > Fraxinus platypoda. The sequence continues at coordinate 14,868 of CAIGRT010108083.1, read as the reverse complement.
TACTATTTCCCTTCACTGCCACTCCCCAAAACAAAAATAAAACAATGAAAGACAACATAAGCCAGAAAGGGAAAGTCAAGCACATATAGCCCCTGTTTGATTCAACTACAAAAGTTGATTAAAATCTAAATCAAAGTCAATAATTAATCTTAACCACATATTTCATGGGCCCACAACTTTTCAATCACACATTCCATCAAATGTTATTAAAATCCACTAAAAATATGATTTTTATCTAAACAAAATAGGGGCATAATAACCAGTATGTTGACAAACACTAAGACTACTTGGTAATGATAAAAAGGACGAACTCAAGTGTTAGAAGAACTTCTAAAAATGCTACAGCTATTAGAAATATAAATAGAAAAAGGTAATGGCGATAATACTACTAGAACAAGACATGCAATGAAGACTCGACTGGAAGTACCTGGATAAACTTGGAACCGCGAAAGTAGAGTGACAAGAAAGCTAATGTAGTCAGCAACTTGGATATGCCCAGCTCTATAGGCCGAGTGCAGAACTTCCAAGATTCGAAAAAGTAAAGATGGCTCCAAATCAGGGCCTGCAGTGGCGTAGCAAGAGAACACTCAAATAATTTTATAACACAAAGAGAATGGATAATTGTAAATGATTCTCATACTTCCGAGACCATACTATGATATATATCTACCATCCTTTTATGTTAACAAAATCTTTCTCCATTTTCATGCTTCTTCTGATGCACAAGAAATAAGCACAGCTCATCAATATTTTCAAACTCATACAATCAAGAAAAGCACAAATTGACCCCAATAAAATAGCATATGATAGCATCAGGACCTTTTGAAATTCTTTTCCATCCATATCTGCAGTTTTTTAAATTCCAGTGGTATTACAATCATTCTTAAAAACTTATAGAAAACAAAATATCAAGCCTTATTAAAATCTAACACACTTCCAACTTTGACATCAATGTTTTGAGAATATTTTTTTCCCACAAGAAGGCCGTCGGAGACTGAAGATAAGTCATGCTTTCCTGAACAAACACCAAAAAGAAACCTACTGGCTCAGTATGTTTTCTGGAGTGTTGTCACATTTATACCCTAGATTTCAAAAATTTGAGAAGACTGCATTGACAAGAGAAATCAATATAATTTCCAGTGGAAAAAGATAAGATAACCACATTTATAATCCTGAACAGTATTAAAAAGAAATTAAATTAGCCAATTTATTACAGAACACTCCTTCAAAGTTTTAGGATCAAAAAGATGTTATGGTACAGGTAAAACCTTTTAATATTTGTCGGAATACAAATATACGTATTTTGCTACTCACACGTCTATGTATGATATAAGAAAGTAGAAAACCTTGTAGCATGGAACATTAAAAATAACGATTTCAAAAGATCTTACACCTGTTACTAATTCAATACTTACACAAGCAACATGACACAAGTGATTGCAGTAGAAGTGAGTCCATGAAAGAGAAATAATAAAGGCAGCATATTGAGATTTCCTGAACATCTTCTGAAAGCCTTATGAATGGACCATAGCATACACTTCCTACAATATTAGAGCAGTGAGTTACCCACGCACAAAACTGAATCCACGAAATGAAGAAAAGCAGAATCAGAATTTTAGATGCAGGGTCCTTACTTTCATCTATCTGACTACTGTAAAAGTCTCTCATAATGTACTGCATGTTGTCGAATTCCTGAGAAAATGGAGAGTTGGGAGGGGCAGCTTGTCCCAGGCGAAGTTGAAGGCTCAACACAGCCTGCAAGAATAGCAATCATCCACATATGACAATGGCAACAGCGAAAGCTTGATAGCTAGATAACTAGAGACTGCATCTAAACAAGCACTTGAATGCAAGAAGATACCTTGGAACATGTAGGGTTTTTGTCACCTAACAAAGTTAGCAATGGAGCAAGCTCCCGTATCCAAGTGATCTGATAGTCTAATATTGTAGGATCAGTTCCATCCATGTATAGCCAGTTTTTTTCCTGTTCTTGGACAAAAAGTTGAGGTGACAAACCAATACAGAAACCACAGTGAAAGATTGGATCATGCTTTTGATAAAATTGAACTGAAGTGACAGAAAGAAATGTAATCAAGTCTACAAAATCCTCTACCTCCTACTCCCTCCCAAGGGAGAGAAAAAAAACTGATTTGTACCACATAAAAAGGTAAAAAGGATAAACAGACTTGCTCTTTTACTCCAAAAATTGCAAGAACCATTATAATAAACAAACTACTTGTGAACTATTCTATCTCTTTAAAGCTGAGAAACTCTTTACAGTAACAGACTAACAGCAACACTGTTCTTGTCATTGGTGCACTTTGAAACATCAGCAGTTAAGAAAATAAACTATGTTATAACTACCCTATAAATCTGATTAATTAATATAACAAAACAATTACATTATCTGATTCGCCATCCAATTCACTGCAAAAATTTACTTATCACGTTTAAGTTTCTTCTTGGATGCATGTTATTCTTCACAATATAAATGGGAAGTGATGAATGTGAAGATCCTAAAAGACCATCCTGCTCCCACCACCACTGCATCTCCACAACTCTCTTCAAATACACTTAAGGTGGAGAATATGATTATGATCATCATATTGAATTAAACAAGTAAAATATTATGTCTACATAGATTGATCCTAAAGTTTCAACTAATTTTTGTTGTTCTTTCTTCAGAATAACCCAGAGAACAATTGCTGATTGAAAATCATGTTAAAACATCCCAACTTTATTCTTGTATGATATGTAAGTCCAATCTAGTTAATATGAAAAGACATCACCAAATCCAAAACTTTTTCCTGAACAAGGAAATAGACATCTTACAGGATCAAGCATTTCGTTGATTGTAGAAAGGCAAGCTAATTTCATTGAAGACGCTGAATTGCAGTTCATGAAAGCCTCTGTAAAAGACTGCAAAAAAAGCTACGTCTTTAGAATTCATTATTCAAGGAACTGAAGTCACATGATATAAAACTTGAGAATGCTAATATTTAGATTATCAAATGTCAAAAATCCAACAAAGATGAAAAATAAGCATGTTTTGAGGCAACATGTTAGGCAACTACTGAACAATCAAATAAACTGACACAAGATCAACAAACCTGGAGAATACGAGATCTCCAATGACCTGAAATTCCCATGGTTAGTTTTGGGATGTATGATATAAGTGGAAGTAAGTGTTTTTCGTTAAACCCTTTATTTGACTGTATCTGCAAAAAACAATGTTCATTGTGTTACTTTATGTGGTATAAATACATTTCTGCTTCAACTAATGACATAACTAGAGAAGCTTCAACGGATCAACAAAGAGAAACTTAAAGAACAAGGACTTATATGGCCACATCCCTTGCATACAATGGTTTATAAATAAAGTATTGTTGCTAAAGCTTGGAGAAAGAGCATTTCATGGTATTATCAGCTAATCATGTTTTTTCATCATATACTCACAGATTCAAATAACAGAAATTCAGAAATGAACCTTTGTAGATAGTGATCTCTCAATGAATTCCAGAAACTTTTCCAGCAAAGCAGTGGACGGGTAGTTCCAGTTACTTAATTGCAAAAATATTTCAGTAATTACAATATTCAGCATGAAGATACGATCATCATCCTGCAACGGCATAAATAGAACAAAGTAAAGAAACTTATATTCCTTTGAAGATAAGCAAGAGTCATCAATAGCCAAGTTGACTACTAAAAAACAAGAAAGTAAAATATCCATATACCAAATAGAGAAGTGCAAAAAGTAGAATGATTAGCCACAAAAAATAGTTTCTAGTAGTAGAGTTCAATAACATGGTCGAAAAAGGATCACTATCAGGAAATTAAAAACTAAGCCCCTGTTTGGCTCCTATTTTCTAAAACTCCTAGGCCCCTGTTTGACTCCTATTTTCTAAAGCTCATTTTTCCTCAAACTCATTTTCAATCACACATTTCATGGGACCCACAACTTTCATCAAGTTTTCAATCATGCATTTCATCAACTTTTATCAAAATCCACTAAAAATCTGACTGTTATCTAAACCAAACAAGGGCTAAATCAGATCAAACAAAGAAAATAGGGTGATGTAGGACTGCTCTAGCAAAGCAGTTGGTTTTGCCACACACAGTTGTATTAAGTGATTAATAGTGGTGAGCTGTGGTTCAATTTTAAATGTACCAAAACATTAACTCGGAGGGAAGAAGGGCATAAATTGGCCCTCAATAGGAACAGCAGCAAGAAATTTTCAATTGCATGATAGATATGGAACGCAAAGGAGTTCATAAACCATGGTAGTCCATACAATGCCATTATTATACCTTTTTCGATTGGTGATGAACTAAGTTTAGGGGGAAAATATCCCACAACTTCTTTAGCATCGCTAGTGAGATAAATTGATCGTGAGTAGTTGTGTCAGGCTTCTGCAAAGTAGGCAGAAGGGTTTGCGTATATTGTTGGCTTCTACCAATCCCACAACCCAAAAACTTGACTACAAGATCTATGCTTTGAAGTATCAATAGCATACTATCAAATAATGGTGCATCAAGCTGAGGAATTGTGTGAACCATGGGCATGAAATCTTGAAAACAAGTAACTAGTATGGGCAAAAGATCCTTCAATTTCTTGGTAACTTCAGTAAACCCTACAAACAAGGTTATTGATGATCACAAGTAAGATGTCAAAGTCCTTCAAATGAAGAAATGGAGAAAAAAATTGACCAAAAAAAAAAAAAAAATGATGCTGTTTTGAAAGCAAAAATGCGTGAACATTATGCCAGTTAGAGGTAAAGTTGAGTAAAAATTTGAAGAAATCATAACAGTAAAAAGGCAAAAGTGCATACTGGTCGGTTCTCTGGAAACCTCAGGCTCAAAAGCATGGAGAATGTCTTCAGCAGGAGTATTCTAGAAAAATTAGCTTTGTATAAGAATTCAATCTAAAGAAACAGCTCACAAAAAGGAGACAAAACACCTCACCGATTAACCCACAACTATAAAATTTTCAAATAACACATCAACACATAGACGGCTCTGTTCACTATAGTACCAGCAGTCATTGACATTAGATAAAGAAGATATTCGTGAAGTGGCAGCATATTTAATCAAAACATGACCTTATAAAGAAGAAAGAAAGAAAGAACAATCATTCCTTCCCCACCCCCACTCAATTTAAACGTTTCCATTGAGGGAGCAACTATTTAGTAGGAGTCAAAAGGTAGGGTGTTTATGCCCTTTATGTGAGATAAAAAGTCATCAGTCAAGTGTCTTAACTTTCAGTATATGAAAAGTGTAAGTCAGATGATTTTATATTAAAGAGAAAGATTAACAAAAGCAAGTGATTATTTTAAAGAAATGGGCTTTAATTGGGATGTCCAGAAAAGGAAATGAGTAGCACATGCATTAATTGGCAGAGAGAGAGAGGATGACAAGCGGTGAGATTGTGAAATGGTTGCTTTTAAAGAGTTCATCCATGGAAGCATAACAAGGCAGCTGTTGATTTTAGTAATCACCCCAAACTCAGCAAGATAGGTAGATCATATATCTAGCTACAGGTTCCATGTCCAGATGAGGGCTCGACAAAAACATTGCTGCCGCAGTTTTCTCTTTGAAGTTACATGAATCAGATTTGCTACATAGGCATGTAGTCATTCCAACACATTCTCATCCACAAATATGATCAAGGTAACTATATTCCATTTTCCAGATTCACGCATATGAATTGGGGCATGGAAGAGAAAATCTTTCTATCAACATCACATGACAGAAAATTAAAAATTAACAAAACTAAAATTTGCAAGTTGCATTAATTAACCAGAGGATACATTTTTAGATGACGAGTCATTTTCTCTCTTGTTACATGGCAACAACGACAAGCAGTGAACGAGTCCACCTAGAATGTTCTTTAACTTGCTCTTATCCTCTAGAAAAATTTGGTTCTTGCGCAGAATGTCTTCATAGTTCTGGAAAATCTGCAGATATGATTTGAAATATCAACTGTAGTTCAGGAATAAAGTAACAAACTCCACAGAGAAGCAAGATGATAACACTTTTACAAAAGTACAATGTTCAATGTAAAATTGCATCAGCTACCAACTTCCAACAAGAGGACAAGACATCAAAAACTGAAAGAAAGAACTTTCAACAATTTTTAAAACTACAGAGATGCAACAAGAAGGATGAGTAGAGATATAAAAATATCCAGCTTCAGCAGCTAAATCAACTCAGACATGGCATATCCATTCTTTTGGTTCCTTCACGTAAGTATGCAATAAAAAGAGAATAAGTGGACATGCTAAACTAAGCCCCTGTTTGAGCTCCATTCTTTAACATTTTATACACACAAACCCAAAACTTTTCCTTACTTTTTAACTACGTGTTCTCCAAAAATCACTATTACAAAATCTATTCTCCTAAAAAAGGGGGCTTTTGGGGCTCAAACAAAGGCTAAATAGAATACCTCATACAAGGTGGTAAAGACCCTCCACGACAATTCAACAGATATAGGGAACTCTTTCTGATCATCCACATAACTATGTAAATAAACATTCAACTAAAAAGACGTTGACTATACCTTTTCAGCATATAAGGAAAAAGAAGAGGGATTGTACTGGACAACAAGATCAACAAAACTGAAAGCCATCAAGCGTACATCAATTGCTAAATGGGTCATTGCATTGAAGATGTACGCCATCATCAAGGAAATCAATGGTCCCTGGTTATCCTACAAAAGGAAACCTACAGATAGTTAGAGTAGAAAGTTTGAACCTACCTTTCTCACTAGGAAATAATGTACGCAAAATGGAAACAACAAATGCCACTGTAATTACAAAGGGAGTACCAAGATGTGCACATAGGATATAACAGAAATGCTGAAATGGCATATAACCAATGAAATCCGTATTACAATAAAGGACTTAAATCTTAAAATAGAAAAACGTGAGTTCAAAATATAGAGGACACAATTTATGTTAGCAAATATTCCATTTTCAGGTTTGCCTTCTGCTACAATATGAAATTCAAGAATTTGAGCTTTTGTGGTAGAGACAAGCATAGACAGACTCTGAAATGCTAGGAGGATCCAATATGAGTCAGTACAATGTAGTGTGTACATAAAAAGAGATGCGGTTTTTTAAATAAGCCAAGGTGTTTAAATTGTGAATTGTATTCAATGCCGAATAGATTTTTCCAGTGGGCACATGGTTTATTTTAAAATGTCGTGAGAATGATTTCTACATGACAGTTTCTAATCTTATGTTCTTCTCATTTGGAAGTTTTCACTTCCATGTCTGCAGTGTGTTTCATAAAATTAGTTTTATATTATTTACCTATCCATTATAACTCTATATTAATGATGTTTAATTAGGACCCAAACATTTGTTTAAATTCCATTAATAGAACCAGAGATTTAAAAGAATGTGTGTAGAACTACATATCTGGAATTACACTGAAAATCCTTCAGAACTTCAAATTGAAATTCCAAAACAAGTTGAAAAATTCAACCAAAACTTTTGAAAGGTAACAGAGACACCTCCCTTACTCCCGGATAGAAAAAGATATAAATCCAACCTATAGTCAGGTACACATTTCCCCATTAATATGGGCTAGCCACAACACAACAGAATTTCGGCAGTCAAGGTTTTTTTCAAATGCGGAAAACAACATATATCTTAAACCGAGATGCACATAATAGAAAAGAGAATGATCAACTAAGACATTTTGGCAGTCCAGTTTCTTGAATTATCATGGGCATCAAGGTTATTAAGGAAAAGGATCCATTCGACAAGCATCTTTAGTTTACAGTGAAGACCATCACTTGCAAAATCCTAAGATGAATCAGGGTATGATTGCCGAAAATCACAGCTATCAGGCACACATGGTAGCATGCAGAAACAATCCTAATCCAAAGTATCTGCACTTTGAAACATATTAAATTAAGTATATATAATCTATGCAACAACTGTAATATTTTCTAAAATTACCTCTTTACATCCGGGGAATATTACTGACTTAAAAAGTTGATACAGTGTTTCACGGACCAACTTATCATCATCGCCAATCCGTTCACGCAGTTTCTCTATAACAGCAAGTTTATGCAATTTTAGCTCGGCAGGGTGCTTAAGGAATATATCTTTAATACCTATCAATGCATCTGGAGATAGAACAGGGTCTTCATGTTAAATTCATCACAAAATCAACAAGAAGCAAGACATGAATCAGGCTACAAACAATACAAAAAAGTCAGCACATTGACCACTAAATAATTAATCAATTAAGCATAGCAACAACATTGCAAAGTTGACAATTCAAGGGAAAGAAGGCAAATCATTCATAGTTATCTATGCAGTAAAATTTCCTTTAGTTCAATCAAAGCATTCAGAACGAACTAATTTTTCCACAAAATATAGTTCATGTAACATATGGCTCAATTCCATCATGTTATACATGCATTACCATTGTGACATTTCCCCTCTTTCAAGTTTCTTGTAATCAAACAACAAAATGTGTTACATATGGCGTTGCAAAAATCCTACCTTCACAAAACTAAGTTTACATAATAGTTCTGGCATCCTCAATGCACTCTCAAACATGGCGTGACAATTACTTGCATTTATACATTAATAGATTTGGCACTTGTTTCAACAGAATGTATGATGAATTTTCATCTATTTTGATGGAACAGAAATTACAGGACTAAAAAAAAGCACCACCTTTCCGGACTTTAGAGTTATGATGGCTTGTCTGCTGAAGCAGCTCCTTCAATGTTAAACCCTTTTTGCTGAGTGCTAAACCCGTCTTTTCAGAGGCAACACTCTGCTCCGGAAGAACTATTGCTTTGGATTTGATTTCAGTATTTGTAGCATTTTTCGGAGGCGGCAATTTTCGACCAATTTTCCTCTTTATTTTCTGCAAAAAAACAATTTAACAAGTTGGAGAACTCAAAATCACATTTTGATATCGATATTTTCTCAAATTAAATTTCAAATATCTAATGAGTTGCAGATTATTACTTTGAAGTCTATTCCCCGTTTTTGCGGCTTCTTTGATTGGGCTTTGGTTTTCACCATTGTATTGATATTCTGCTTGGTTTTTCTAGAAAGTAAATATATAAATAGAGAGAGAATTATTGAATTAAAACACTAATTGAGATTTCTTCAAATAATTGTTGCATTGCACATTAATTTCTTGGATTATTTAACTCAAAGAACATTCTTAATGATTGCATTTTAATACTAAATAGAAAAATTTCATTCATACATAGCCTCCGTTTTGGGAAGAATTTAGAAAGGGTAAATTTATAAATACATACAAAAAAATGGTGGATATATGGACGATACTTGTGGATCCATTTAAATGGGTGGTTAAAAATAAAGTTTCAACATTTAAAAATTAGTCAAACAAGGCATAAAGATCAAGATGAGTTATTAATATAAGAAAAATTCTAATTGACCAAAAAAATATACTAAACGATCACCACATGGCACTTGGAGTCATAATCATTTCAAATAAAATGGTTTTCCACATGGCACTAAGTTCATTGATTCCAAGATAGTCTAATGGAAACCTATATTTAAGAACCTTTAATCATAGGTTTTCTCTATCACCACATCTCTCTTTGATACGCGTGACATCAATTTTTTATCAAACACGGGAAAGAAGATTGTCGTGAATTAAAGGAGAGGAAACCTAGTTTGTGATGTGTAGATGTTGAAGAAACCTTGACAAATATATAAGTCCTATTACCACATGATGCAACTTACAACCATGCCCTTTAGATATTAAACGATGCACAATTTGGGTAAAAACATACACTTGTTAGAACTTAAAAACATAAGACTAGATTTTCTTTTGGTTAACATGCAAGGTTTCCTTTAGAAGACAAATGTAAATAAGATATGGATATGGTAAAGGCAAAAGAATGCTGAATAGAGTGCTTCACATAACTGCACCCTTTTGGCATGATATTTTTTTATTTCATTTTTTTTTTTTTAACCTTTTTAACCCCCCGAAAGTTTGGCCATTTTTGTGATACTGTTAGAACTCAAAAACCGAAGATCTTTATGGAGAATTAAGCATGCAAGGTCGTCTTTAGAAGGAAAATGATAAATAAGATATGGATAACGTAAAGAAAAAATAATGTTGAATAGAGTTCTTCAAAAAACTATACCCTTTTGAGACAACACCTTTTTTCCTTCCACAAGTTTGATCTGTGTGGGAAGGCTCATTATAAGAAAATTACATATTGACCATCTTAAGAGTCTAGTTCCACTCGAGCATAATAAGGACTCAAAACTGCTAGGACTTGCCACAATGCTTGATACAACGCACATGGAAAATGGAACTGTGTCATACCAAAGAGGCGTAGGAAAGATAAGGGTACTTTGGTTAATAGCAACTAGGCCCTAAACTTTTCTTCAAACAGTTGTTGCACCCACCATAGTTTGAGAGTTATGTTGCACATTAATATATATGACGGTTAACTAGAAAAAATATTCTAAAAGATTGTTTTTCATCTAATATTATACCATTGTATAAACATTTTTATTTGTATTTCATAATTCTGTGAATTCTACTATAGGAAAAAGTCTAAATAACCAAAAAAAACCAAGCTATACAACCAACATGAAGCACATAGAGTCAGAATTCTTAGAAACAAAATGATTATTTCCACATTCCATCAATAAGCTCCTCTGGTTCCAAGATGACTTGAAGAAAAACCTATATAAGCATAGTTTTCTTGTGTCGCCAGACTCCAAATCTCTCTGATATATGGTACTTAACACAATGAAAGATTATCGAAATAAATTAAGAATTAAACAACACTGTGAACAAATAACTATACCAGGCTATTTATTTAGTTTCGTGTTAATTAAATCGTCAAGGATTCAGATTTTATCTAGATCTGAACAGAAAAATTTACATCAGAAGAAAACATTAAAGGTTGCAGAAAGTTATCCCACATGCTAGCATAAAACAGCAACAAACTTAACAAGAGGCCATTTTATCTAAAGAAACAAAAGAGCAATGTCCGTGGAAATTCAAACACAGCAAGGAAGCTCAAGTATCACACAATTGGGCGTGGGAATTCAAAATTCAATATTAGAGCTTCAAATTCCATTACTCAATTAAAGATCCCAAAATGGAATTCATATATCCCATTTCAGGATACTATTATCTCATATTTACCATAAATTACAATTTAAATCAGTTCATAACATAATTTCAATAAATAACGAATATACAAACAAGTAGAGATAGTCAGCTTACCGAGAAGAAAAGAGCTTTGCAGATTATATACGTCGAGAGGGCATTGAAGGCTAACGCACTAAAGAATCAAAAAAATACAGAATTTCTGGGTATAATACATGATACAAAAGAGAAAAAGTCATGAAATTATCAGGGGTTAGGCCATTGAAGCTGAAGGGTTGAAGTCTGGGAACGCAGTGCAGTAGTGGGCTACCCGTGATACAAGCCCACCAATTTTTCATTACTTACTAGCATGTTTAAGCTTGACAAATCAAAAAAATCAAAGAAATTGGTGCAGCATAATAAATAAATAAAATTAAAAAAAAATTATGGAAAAGTGATATCGTTGTCAAAAGAAATAATTTTTCGAGATGTCGATTTTCGGAGAAGTTTGGGTCAACTTTGAGTGAAAATGGCCAAATTCCATCGTTTATGCAATGCTTTGAAACCATTTCTTTCAATTTTCTGAATGATATTATTTTATTAAAGTCCCGTTTTGATAGAAATTGAAATTAAAATTTTAATTTAAATCAAAATCAACAATTAATTTTAATCAAACATTTTATAGGGTCCACAACTTTTCAACCATACATTTTATCAATTTTTAACAAAATCTACTAAAAATTTGATTTTAATTTCCACCAAACAAACAAGAGTTAAATAAATTCAGGATTTAATTTCATTTCTTGTGGATTATTTTGAAGATTAGGGATGTTAATTTTTATCATTATGTTTTAAAATTTTAATATTCGTTATTTTTTAGAGTTTAGATTTTAGTATTTATTCAAATTTTAGTTATTGCTTTAAATAAAAGTTACAAGATTTAATGGCCCTTAGTTGTATTTTATTATAATAAAAATTTGTGACAAGTTTTCTCAATACTCTTCTCTTTCTTGGCATACGTGAACGAATCAACAAGTTTGAACTCTTACATGAGATTTTATTATTTCCTATAAGTTTCCGCTACATTAGAAATGCAATTGAAATTCCATTCTTATATTACAATTTCAAATTTATATATGACCCTTTTTACTTAGGTTATATTTGATGTAAATTTTTTGCTAATAAATTTTGTGAAAAATGATATTTTTGAATGATGTAATTAAAAAGTAAAAAAAAAGTTATAAATTCACTTATAAAATTATTTTATTAAAAGAACGTATAATTTAATTTGAATTTTAAAGAATTAGTGTGCATCCCGTGAAATTGAGTATGAAGTAACTACGAGTCTAGCAATAAGCAGTGAGTTAAATTTGTGTTCCAAGTTCCAATATTTTAAAAAAAATAAAAATTGAATGATTGAAAAATATATTTTGCACCATCAAATATAATAAATAAATAAACCTACTTATCAATATCAAGAGTAATGTTATTTAGCACCAATAATATTAAAATACCAGTTTAGGTGATACTAATGTGACTTTAAATGAGTGGTATAATTAAATTGATCAATTGATTCAACCTTTCATTGAATCTATCACTTAGCGCCACCTAAATTGGTGTTGTAGCACCAGTAGTTTTATATAGCATTATTCGAATATCAATCAAAAACAACATGCAAATAACAAAAAAATGAAGTTAAAGAAAAAGTGGGTCTCTCTTTTAGTTGTTATTCCATAGCTTCAGGAACATGGGCAGTTTTTTATGCAGAAAACAAATCATTATACATAGAATTTTCAAGACACTACATCTGAATGTTATATAATTAAATTGTTAATACAACAAAATGCAATCAGAAAAGACAAGTGGGAATCAGGGGCGAATCCAGCATTTTGGTTCAGCTAGGGCGGAGACCGTTGATTGGTGACCGACCTATAATTTTTTTTCACTTATCCCTAATTTCCTAAAACCCTAAATTCCCAAATCACAATTCACAATACACAATTCAAAATTATGAGCATCTTCACCGTTAACTTTTTCACTTGTCCCTAATTTCCTAAAAGGCTAAAACCCTAAATTCCCAAATCACAATACACAAATACAGCACAACTGCAGTGACAACAGCACAAGCACTAGCAAGCCAAGTAGCAAATAGGAAATAGGCAAATAGAAATAGCAAGGCAAGATTTTTGATCTAATACCTGTACAGGCAAGGCAAGGCAAGGCAGGCAGAACGCAGACCGACAGACGAGACGAAGGCTCGAAGCTCCAGCAGGCAGCAGACCAGCCTCCAGACCTGTCTCGGCGTCGGCGGTCAAAGACTCACTGCCACAGGACTGCACTCAGACCGCAGTGGAATTTTTTCGCTCTCGTCTCGTCAGTGACTCAGTCGTCCGTCTCCTGTGAATTGGATTTGGTTTTGTAATTGTTGTGGGGCTAAATGCTAATGGTAAATTGGTATTGGACTTTCAAAATTCAGCCCATGGATTACAGGATTGGGCTCATTAATTGGGCCTTATTTTTTTAAATAAGGCCCAAACAATTAAACAATAAGAAATGGGGCAAAAAAAAAAAAACTTACAGGCAGACGGCACGGCAGTAGAGCAGCATCTTCTTCATCTTTCTCCCGGCGGACGGCGAGTCGACTGAAGCTTCCAACGGACCCAGCACGGGCGACCGCGGGGGCTGGCCAAGTGCTGGGTCCGCCCCAGGTGGAAATGATAATTCGGACTCTTAGGTTCACTTTACTAATTTGATTAACATCGTACACTTTTGATTACACCATAACAACGAATCATGGCTCTCGATGTGGGTATGGCTATGGGTGGGTGCATGCCTTGTTCTGTGCATGTGCATTGAGCTCCAATTAATTACAGTTGTTCTGTCGTATAGTGCGAATCTATGGTAGATGCGAGTTGTTTGACAGTTGTAACATTGTGGGCTTCATATTAGTTTTTCGTAGAAATCAGAAGACGTGGTTTCACAGTATCTCGTTCTATTTTTGTAGCTTGTGTCTAGCGTGAGTTTGTTTACAAACATATTTGTCAAATGTGAAAAGGATCTGCACCCTTACATATCCATAGCTCGGGCTTTTAGGTGATATTAGCGATTCCTTGAAGAGAGTGATGAAAGAGGAGATAACGCTGTATTACTAACGGACCCTCGTCATAGGAGCACATTTTTATGTGCAATTAGTGGCATTTCATGTAAAATAGGTAACAAACCTTTGAGATATGCAAAATTAACAAAGAATATGTTTGATACTTTGTCCACCTATATTGTTCTCAAACAAAAATGAATTAAGGCAGTGACAACGTATGTAGCAATTCAAAAATTTAACAATTGTTAGTGTATTTATAGAGATTCGTAAGTGAAAATACAACACTTGCGAGTTGGTTTTTACTTGACTATTGAATTTTGTTTACATGCAGCGATTGGTTATCTCATTTAACTAATGAATTTTTTTGTACGTGCAGCTATCTCCCAATCATTTCTTTCTTTAGTTTTGTAGTCATCAACCATTCGTTTTGTCTGCCTTGCTTATTAATTTACTAGGTTCAAGCAACGTGCAATGCACGTTTGCTTAGTTTATATTTAATATTTTTGTTTAATAATTGATTTGTTATTAATAGAGATGTAATTTTTTTTGGTTAATTAAGGGCGTGTCTGGGCGCGTTGCAAGGAGGAAGGAAAATTGATTATGTTACCCTTTTTTTTTTCAAACCTACAGCCCTACAGTGAGAGAATTGGTCAAAAATT
>CAIGRT010108024.1:0-10163 GCA_903798405.1 Fraxinus platypoda | reverse complement strand
GTCAAACATTGTTATTGTATAAAAAGGCTCTTCCCAATGTTTGTTTGTCAAATGGCCTCAATTAAAAAAACCAATAAATAATTAGTATAAAATGTCTAAAATAACCTTATTAAAAATTACTTTGTTTTGTTATTAGAGTATTCGAGCAATCGAATCTGAAACGCATCTCGGTCAAACGATTCTATACGAGTTCAACCACTTTCAATTGAATAAGATGTAAAATATCAATTTATAAATAAATATTTAAGAATATGTAAAACTATAGTAATATTTTATAAATTTGAGGGAGGAAAATAAGAAGAGAATTCTCAGCTATTTATCACGTGGAAATCATTTATAGAAAAACATAAATTTACTTTCTTTTCAACTTAAAAAAAAAAGAAGAAGAAGAAAAATGCACAAATGGTCCGTACTATAAGAGTGACGTGAACAAATTGATTTAATCTTTCTTGATTAGGAACTTTTTTTCTTTCTTAAATCATTAAGTTAAATGGAAATTCTAGGTTGGATAATCCTACGTACGAGAACTCGATGAAAGTGTGAATAGATCAACAAAACTAGCTTCAATTAGGACAACATGGGGCCTTTCTTGAGTAAAGATAGAAATTTCAAGATTCCAATGTTATTAATCATGTGGGCTCAATAATTGACCTAAAAAATTTTCATATGATAGATACTCTTGGTATAAAAAAAGGGGTCCCACGTGCGTTCCCAAAAATTATTTATTAAAAATATTATTAAGATTTTAGGTTCCACTTTAAAAAGTAAATACCGTTAACAGAAGTGTCATAAATTTTGATATGTTGATTTATATTTCGATATTTAATGATACATATGGTGACTCGTTTGAACAAAATAATCTTGAATTTGCGTGATCGTTTGAGTTTTAATCGAGTTGAAATGCTTGTTTGAGATTAATAGATTTTGATATCATATTAAAACTTTCATTTTCATCTTTTATGTTGAGAACTTTTATATGTTGATAAATTCTCAATATCTAATCTAGGCGAGATTTTCTATTTAACTAATATAATTAAAAATGCAAGATGTACGCTCCCAATGTATGTTTATTTCGACATTTGGTGTGCTATTAAAAAAAGATTAGTGTGAAAATTATTTATTTTTTTAAATTGTCCAATAGTGTGTTGTCACGTGACAAAATGATACATTTAGCATGACTGGATGTAATTATGTGAAATGCTAATTTTTTACAATTTTTTTGACAAATTGTCAGTTTGACAATCATTCATTGAATGTTGAACACAGAACAAATTTAAATTATTCTATGTTGTATTTCTATATCATCATCTATAATGCATTCTGTAATTTTTATCTGTACAAACAATTTTATTCTATAATTATTATTTCATCGATACGTTTAGTTATAAGTATAAAATAAATAATATTTTTGAATCAATTTAAAATTTATAAGTTTTAAAGGTGTAATAGGAGAAGAATGAGCCACGAAGCCATCACGTGTCATCACGTGCACTTAGGCACGTGTAATTTAGTCTACTTTTCCTATTCACACGTTCCAACACAATCTAACCTTAAAATTTTGGAGTGTACCTATTAGTCAAAAGTAGTAACAGAGGAAAGGTAATCACATGAAGCGCACCTGCATCACGACCAATGTCTGCTCCTCACGTGATGGATATTGCCTAATTTGACTTTATCAACAGTCACAAAAAATTAGCTGATAAATGAACTTTTTTTAGCGGGGGTTTGGGTTTGATGAGGATTAAAATTAAATTTTTAGTAGATTTTTTGAAGTGTATGGTTAAAAAATTGTGGGACCCACGAAAGATATTGTTAATTTTGATTGTTTGACTTAGATTAAAATCTGATTTTAATTCGAAATAAACAGGGACGGACTAAAGGACAACTAACAAAAATAAACTTAAAATTAGAGATCTCATAATAAATCATATGCTTGCAGGGAATAAAATGCACTCTTTCCACGTGGATGATAAAATAAATAAAAATTTCCTCTTCTTACATATTGTTTCTAATAAAAAATTGCAGATCTGTTTCTTTTTCTTTGTTATGCAAATATAGTCCACTAATTTATTGATGAAGACAATTAACATTAACAAATCCAAACAGTATCGGCCCATGGCCAAAAATTTGTGGCCCAATTTCCTTTTTATTTTCATTTTAAATGCGGACTCAATCTTTTTATAATGTAGCTCAACTAATTTTTTGAAGTCCATTATTTCAAGGGAAAGTCAGATGCACACTCACAAGGAGGGGTGGGTGGGTAATTTTATTACTTTTTTATTGCGCGGGACCCACCCTCCACGTGAGAGGGTGTTAGGCTTCTGTAAATTTTTCTTCTATACAAATGGCAATTTCCTTTTTAAAAACACTGTGGTTGTCATATGCAATATGTCACGTGGCAATCTCTTGTGTAAAGACTAAATTTTTTTTTTTTTATAATGATTATACATATTGTTTTTATCTTCGGCAAAAGTGATAGAAAGTTTTTAAAAATAAATTGGAAGGTCTAACATTTAAATCCGCATAATTAATGTTAAAGAAATTAAATTCGCATTTAAAGACTGTTTGAGCCACAATTTTTTTTTTTTGTCAAAAATATATTTTCAAATAATATTTTAATGGAGAATGTCAATTAAGGAAAAACTTATTAAAAAATGTGTGATTGAAAATATAAGAGAAAAATGTATTTTGGAAGTAATTGAGACCAAGCAAGGACTTAAATGAAAAAAAATATTGACGACTGCCCAATTGTTGCTCGTCAGTCACTGACTTTGTGCTCGAGCGATGGTCGACGTTCAAAAATCTGTTTTGTTTCAAACACTTGATTTTTCAATTCCTTTTCATCCTGAACATTTTTCCCTATCCCCATGTTTGGCACCCATTCTCTATCTCATTTTCATTTTCATTTTTTCTCTTACTTCATTTCAACCACACATTCTTCCAATAAAATAATATTACACACAAATCTAAAAATTTTTATAACTTTTCCACCACACATTCTCCCATCAATCAATATTCTAAAAATGGGTGTCAAACACACCATATATATATATATATATATTAGGTGCAAGTAACGTGCAATGCACGTTTGCCTAGTTTATATTTAATAGTTTTGTTTAAGAATTAATTTGTTATTAATAAAGATGTAATTTTTTTGGTTAATTAAATAATTAATGATGTAATGTTTATGTAATTGATAAATAATTAGATGTGTGATTTTGATGTTGTGATGTAAGTTGGTGAGATCGAAGAAAATAAGCAAAAGTTGACAAATTTGGAGAAACGGCTAAATTGTAAGGGATCCAAAGTTCGGGGACTAAAATGTAAATACTTAAAAGTTGTGCCGAAGATTTGAGAGTGCTCGGAGTCAATTGGATAAAGGAAGACGTCAATGGAATCAAATTTAGTTAAAAGATGATCACAAATCAATTTCCAACCGAAACGTTATGCTCCGATGTTTTAGTCTCATATTGAGACCTATTTTTGGCATAGAACGTGATCGAATTGGAAAATGATGTCTGAATCAAAGTTGTATCCAGATGAGTTAGCTTTCCAACGCATTTTGAATTGCCTCAATCGGATATCGGAATACAAAATTATGATAAAACCACTGAGATGATCACAAATCAATTTCCAACCGAAAAGTTATGCTCCAATGTTTTAGTCTCATATTGAAACCTATTTTTGGCATAGAAAGTGATCGAATTGGAGAATGATGTCTGAATCAAAGTTGTAGCCAGATGAGTTAGCTTTCCAACGCATTTTGAATCGCCTCAATCGGACATCGGAATACAAAGTTATGATAAAAACACTGAAAGAAGGTGCAGCTGTCTGTTTAAAACAAGAAATTCCGTTACATAATCCGTTAAAACAACAAATTCCGTTAGTTTTTCCGTTAAAAACAAGAAATTAACAAGAAATTCCGTTACATAGCCACTTTTAATATATAGAAGATATATCCTATCATATGAATGTCTAAAAGTGTGTTAAATTAGATTTATTCCATAGAGATTAATTAATAGATAATCCAAAACATTCATTAATTCCAAGATTCAACCACCACATATTACTTGATCCATAAATTATTCCAAAACATATTTTGTTGATCAAGCTATATTGTTTTATATAAAGCCACAAGATCAAAACATACAAGATTTTTTTATCAAACACCAAATTCGAGAGCTGTTGCAGAAGTACAAATTCAGGTGGACTAAGGTGAGGTACCAGGAGTCAAGATATGGTGTTGGAGCACGCAGTCCAAGAGGTCAAGGTATAAATCAGGACTCGAGATTTGTTTTGAAGGAGCATACCTCTAGTTGGATCAAAGGAGATTACAGAAATTGAGGTTGAAAGTTCTGCGGGTAGACGTGTCTAAACTGTAATGTAAGTTTGCTTCGATTTGTAGTGGATTATTGACTGACAAAGTGCTCAGAGTTTTTACCCAATTAGGGTTTCTCCGTGATCATCTATGATGTTCTTTATTGTTTTAATTATTGAATGTGGTATTCAAATTTAATATAAATTGACTTGTTTGATCTAACAATCCAGAAACAATTTAACAGTGATTTGTTGTTTTTAATTGTGTAATTCCACATGTGGGTCTAAATAATTTAAAACTTTCAAGTGATATCAGAGCTTAATAATGATCCTTGACCCAAATTTTTTTTCTAGATGAGTAAATCAATTTCTAATTTGGGATCTGAGTATGATATGAAAATTTGGGAGGCTTATGTTCAATTGGTTGATGAGTGCTTTAAGTTGAAAAAAGTGAATCGCTCTGCCTTTAAAAATTTGAATAATCTTGAATTAGAAAATGAGAGTCTTGTAGCCAAATTTGAGGAATCTACTAAAAGTTTGAATGAGTTAAGAGTTGAGAACGAGTACTTAGATATTAAGGTTAAATCTTTTATGAATGATATGGAAAAATCAAATATCCAGCTCCAATCATTTTCTAGCGGATCTAAGAAAATTGATAATATGATAGGTTTGAATAAAATAATTAGGGATAGAAGAGGTGTAGGCTTTAATGTAACAACTTTCTATACCGCTTCTTTTTCAAAAAATAAGTTTTTACCTGTCTCAAAGCCTAATGTTCAAAACTTGAGACCTAGAGTTACTCCTAGGTTCATTCCCATGTATCACCATTGTGATAAGGTAGGACACATAAGATCCAAGTGTTTCGAGCTCTTGAGTAGGAACAAGACCAATAACGTGGGTATCCGAAAATCGAAATCATCTATAAAACATATATTTCATCTACCTAAGGTTCAAATTATGAAACCTAGGGTTCCTATATTTGTTCCCACATGTCATAATTGTGATGTTTTAGGTCACATTATACCGAAGTGTCGTAAGTCCTTGGTTAGGAATAACAGTCAAGATCTAACTATTCGTGTAAGTTTCTTGACTAATCAAGTGAATCACTTGACTGATTTGTGACTCAATTGACTAAGATTACATCTTCTTTTGAGAATATTTAGATCAAAAGGAATGATGTCACGGGTCAAAGTGATATTGTTAATTGCAGTATTGCTCGCTTTGCTCTTCATGATAAGAAAACTTTTGTGCCTCAGTGAATAGGTACTTATGTACATGCATCTGCATTATTCACGATATCTATATATTTATGCATGACATCCATCCATTGTATTTTTGGAGTTTCTTTTTTGCATTTTTCCTTTATTATAAAAAAATGAAAAAGAAAAAAGATTTTTGATAATTAATATTTTTGAACATGTTATTTTATTATCAAGTACTAGTAAAGTTCGCATATGGTAAATTTTAAATTTCCATTAATTTGTTTAGAACTTGTTTGGAGTACTTGATATATGTTGTTACATGTATCTTATGCACTACACACATTAGACTCTTGTGAGTGGGTTTTGACTACGTATTTGAGATTTGAGATGATGGTCATCTGTGTGGTGAATGACCTTCAAACTAGTTAACTTAAACTCTTATATATTCTCCTTAAAAGAAAGATTACTTTTGAGCTTCAAAGAAATTTTTTTGAATTACATAAAATGTTAGACAATCTTATATATTTTTTTCACGGTCTATATGAATTGAGTGATTAAGCATGCCGGGGTATCTTAATACCTGGTGCCTTATAAGTTATCTGACTGTGGAGTCATTGGCTTAAAACTCGTTACAAAGATTATGTAGAAAGCTTAATGAAGAAGAGTTGGCATATAAGATTTGAAACACTGTGTTTGATTTCATACTTTGAAGAATATATTCATTTATCGATGATTCTTTGCACATCATTTCTCATTAATTTAAGATTTTAAGACTTTCTTACATGAGTTTAATGGCACTTTACACACATGAATGACTTATACAATATACTCCATCTATGTTTAAAATAAGTTATATGGGAAAAGTTTATTTGTTTATGAACTATGCACGTATAAGTAAGCAAATAACTGTTCATAACGATAAAGTTGAAAAACTATGAAAAATATTAAAAAAAATTAATTTTTCACAGTAATTTTTCTCTTAAGATATGTTCTGGTTCCGTTGACTTTTATGATGAAGTGGATTATTAGATAATGATTTCATAAACATGATGGTTCATGCTTATTTTTATGATGTGTAAAAAATGTGAAATGAGCAAAATCATGCATTCTTGTCTCATCACATGAATCAATTTTGGCAGGAGATCGTTCTAATGCTTAACTAACTTCTGCCATATTCCTTTGAAACTTTTGACAATAACGCGCATGGGACATTCACACGGCTCGCGTCGAAATTGCTAAGAACGAATGCAAAGTGCTCGTTGAAACTCAAGGTAAAGATATGAACGCTAATCCATGTTTGTAGCTCGAAATTTATCTATAACGTGATCCGAATCAAATGATTTCTTGTATCAAGTGTCGGATGAGATCACACAGCATGTTGTTGATTTTACGTTGATGACATGCAAGTGCTATCATTTCCAGTTGGATGAAATTCCGTGTCAACACGCATTAGCTATAATTTGGGTAAATGCGATCTACCGTACAATTACTGTTCAAGGTACCACACGAAAGACTGTTATGTGTGTTTTTATGCCGGGAACATCATACTACTCAGAGATCGTGCACATTGGAAAGTAGATAATTATAGTTGCCCTCACTATAGTTTGCCTCCAAGATGAAAGAGGCAATCAGGTAGGCCAAAGAAGATGAGGAGAGGGTCAAGGGTGGAATTTTTACAATCAACTAGGTGTGGAAGGTGCTAGAGTACATGACACAATAGGAGAACGTGCAAACAACCTTAGCCACTTAGTGATGCACGGAAGCGAAACCAAGGATCTGATGACTAAATGATGATGCATAACTCATTTACCGCGTGATGGCATTCACAAGAGTATTAATTTTGGTTGCCGGATATGTCTATGTTTAACATTCTATGTTGGGTAATCAATTCTATTATAAATTGGATGATTCTCGTGCATTTATCTTGTTTTACCGGAAAGTATGTTACACGGACATGTTACTGTACTGATTCACAGCACACAGATTGCTGTTAATCAACCGCTATTCCATCTGTAAATGCTATGTTTCGCGTGTAGTTATTACTTTTCGATCAAAGTTTTAACGGTCCACTAATTAATTAGTGGGCCCCATACTAATGTAAGAGTGTTGCAACACTTTAATGATTGTACACCAAGACTTGTTCTGAATGGATAGAGAGAAAGCAAACTACATATATAAAATACCAACAATGAGTGGCCACAGAAATAAAAAAGTGCCTCATTTAAAATTGTGTTTCTCCGGTAAGTGCAGCCGGACCTTTGGATAATGACATTCGATGCATAACAACCTGCTTTTACACAATCTTCAATGGGTTTCTCTCGAACCAACTGAGACAGAAATCTCCCAAAGAATGCGTCCCCTGATACAAAAATAAGGATTTTGTAACTTGTATATAATAAATTACATCACATGATGTGGGGAAAGATTGAACAAAAAAATTTATTGTATTTTAAATTGATAAATGATAGAGTGACATGTGACATTACGTAATCCATTATATAAATCTTGATGTACATGTAGCAAGATCCCAAAAGTAAATACAAAGTAATCTGATTCACTCAAATCGATCAGGTACAAATGTTGAGACCTGATACGAGGTAACGTCAGTAGCTCGTCCAAAAAGAAGTGTGTGATGAAAATCTGTCGATTCCCTCATTTAAACAATAAATCTGCTGTAAGGAACCCTTCTATTGTTGGAAAAGGAAAATTGCCCAAGTACTGGGATTCTTTCACAGAATTCCTACAGGTGATGCCAGTGCTGCGGTGGCAGCACCTGATTCGTAGACTCTTTTTTTTTGCCATCTGCCAATAAGTTTGCACAATGTGGAATCCTGTAAAACTTATGTGGAAAAAACCTTGTACCTGTAGCATTGCTTGTAGGAAAAATTCTTTGAACCATGTACATGATCTTTTTCATGAATGTATGATTACTTTTCAGAAAAAAAACTAACATAATTCAATATTTCCCTCCCTTCACTATCTTCTGAAAACAGTGGGATATAATAAAGAATATGAAATCACATACTGCACCATTTGTATCAACGAATTTCTCCGTCGGCAATGGAATTACAGGGAACAACTTCACTTTCCCATCCTCTGCAACAACAATTGGATCTGCACCCTAAGTAGTAATTGTAATTCTTTTGTGGGTTCCCGATGCCTTTGGCCACTGAGAGATTTTCAAAGCTATTTCCTCAACATTTGCAGTCTGGTCAATTCTTGTAGTGTATTCAAGATCCTTGTGTTTTGAATCTTGAAATTTTAGGAGGACTGCTACAATGGTGATAGGGAGATCGGGGATTGCTGGGGCGAGATTCGGGGGGTGTGATAAGTGGCATGCTTGGTGGAATGATTTCAGCCAAATGTATTAATTATGGGATTGATTGTATATATTGCGTTTTTGTTTATACTTCATATTTTGTAGTATATTTGGTAAAAAAAAATTATTGTATTGTAAAAAAAGAATTCTTATTGTATTTAATGTAGGTGGTGAAATTTCCACTAATAAAACTTAATAATTTTAAAACCTATAATTTTGCAGATAGATTAAGATGAAAATAAAGTACTAACGTGGATATATTTTAATATTGCTACACACTTGTAACAAGCTGAGTTTAAATGCCATGGGCAGGTCGACTTATATATATATAGTTGTAGCCATCACAAATGAGTAACTCTGCATAAGATTTATTTTGTGAATTTTCATGTACCCATTTAGTAGATACTTTATCAACATTAGAGATTTATGTACGGAAACATTGATCACTTCCATGTCGATCATGACAATCGTAGAAATAAAAAAATGTCGATTTGGATGGTTAACACCAATAATAAGGTGCCTCGATCGTATTTACAACGCCATATACAATAGTCTCAAAGGGAAACAAATTGGAATTGGAAACAATGGACCTTCGGGAAGTAACGGACATTCCTCGTAACAAAAATTCATTCACAAGTTTATAGAATTAAGGTTAATCAACATTTTTCATTGTGTTGAATTTGTTTATGGATTTGATTTGATTTTTATTTTGAAATGCTTATTTTCTTGTGTATCGTAGGGTATTGTGTTCTCAAAATTAAGTTGTATTCTGTATTTTGTGATAATTAAACACAGGGGCGGAGTCAGGAATGAAGGGTACGGGGGGCAAAATTTTTTAAAATTGAATGTACAAATAAAATTTATATATAACTAGAAAAATTGTAATATAACGTTACATATTACAGGCAGGGGCGGAACCAGGAATGAATAGTGAAGAAATTAAACACAAAACACAAGAAATTGAAGAGTGAAGAAGAAGAAGTCAAGAACAGTGAGCAGGCTGCAGGGCCGATTTTCACTTACCGGATTAAATTGAACAATGAGAATGGGTTTCGACGGACGGCGTCGGGCAGTAAAGGGTTTCGGCGGACGGCGGTAAAGGGTTTCACCGTTTCGGGTAATGGGCAGGGGCGAAGGCGAATTGGAAGAAAATCAGAAATCAAGAATAAAGAAACCGTGCACAGGAGGGTTTGTGTGGAAATTGGGTTTTTAATTTTTCAAATGGGCTAGGACAGTGGAAAAAAAATGGGCTTTAACCAATTTTTTTTTGTGGTAATCACAGCCAACCCTACATTTCAAGATTCAAATTCAAAAATCAGATTTCA